>CALSCQ010003099.1:0-29938 GCA_943704525.1 Pigoraptor vietnamica | reverse complement strand
CCCCCCACCCTCCCTTCGCCTTCCCTTTCCTTGGAGCTCCCCTCGCTCGAGGTCACACGATTCACATGCGATTTCCACGTGCATCGGCCGGGCGCAGCTCGCCTCGCACAATGCTTCGCTCGTACTCGCGTACGAAAAGCTTCTAAAGGACCTCCAAGCTGCCCATGCGAAGCTTTGGGACGATTATCTCAAGGCTCAAAGGGAGATTAATGCGATGTACAAGGAAAGAGCCGAGGAGTCCAGTCAGAATATACGGCTCAAGGTTCGGATCGAGCGACTCGAGAAGCGCCACAAGGAAACGTGCGTACTTTGTTAATTTATTATGAAGCAATCCGTTTGTTTCACTGTGTATCTGTGTGTGTGTGTGTGTGTGTGTGTGTGTGTGTGTGTGTGTGTGTGTGTGTGTGTGTGTGTGTGTGTGTGTGTGTGTGTGTGTGTGTGTTGTGTGTGTGTGTGTGTGTGTGTGTGCGCCAGTGTGTGTATGTGTAGCCGGCCAGTTACACCGGTCGGTGCGTGATAACTGAGCGGTGTAACAACTTTATGAAAATGCTTTATAATCCTTCTACTAACACATTTACTGCGTATACCTAACTCAATCTATTCTAACTATTTACGTTAAGTATACGATTGTTATTAACTACACAAACTGTATAACTAGACTACTAATGGAAATTTGTTCAGAAGTCAAGTGGACAGAAGTCCGGGTGAAAGCCGAAGTCTCAACGGCGAACTTCACGTTTCTTCGCGAATCGTTCGTGCAGAGGCGGCGCTGTTCACAATAGACAGAAACAGAAAGGCACGAGAAGGACCCATTGAGCTGCGAGGTGGCGCGCCTGACTTCCTCGAACCCACGCAGATTTCGGCCGGGCACCCGGCAATCGTCAGTCTTCAACCGATGCGGACCATAGAAGTTCGAGATGGTGGAGTGGAGTAGCTTTACCTGAGGTGCTTTATAACGTGCGGCCACACCACTGTGCCGGCCCGATTCGGTGTACATTGTACTGATTCCCCTCCGGCACTGTAAAGTTGCATCGACTGATTGACCAGGCGTCTGCGAACGGGCACGCCAGTAGGTTTCACACAACTCTCTTTGGCTCGCGGACCGTGCTAGTAAGTTTCACACAACTCTTTTTGGCTCGCGGGCACGGTCCGTTCTCCAGTAGTCTGCAACGGTTACGCATCGATCTCAACACAGCGCAACGCACAATGAACCGGCGCTGGCCTGTTCTTCAAGCACGCTCAAGTGTTTGATATACACGCGACCCCACACTGGGAGGAGCACGTCCACGGGACATGGCCTAGCACATGGCGTTTAATCCCTACGTACGCCCTGTCGGCCCTTCGTATTGACGGGCTCTTGGACAACTGCACAGTCGAGCGCGTCGTTCGCCGCCCATTCTTCCCGCGTCCACATCGCTGGGTTCATGTCCCGGCCCTCCTTCACCTTTCGGAGGAAGACGCCCGCGTAGGGCTCGTCGCACCCCGACAAGGTCTTGATCTTGGTTCTCGTGCGATCGGGAGGAACGTGCACGTAAAAGGCGAAGTCCTCGCAGTCGCCGAAGCAGCCTTCCTTGTCGACCACGGTATCCGACATGTAACACGCGTAGCGCGTCTTGGCGTGGAGAAAGTGTGCGTCGACCATGATCCCAACCACGTCGCGCACGGACAGCTCCAAGCGTCCATCTGCGAATTGCCGACGGATGACCGAGTCGTCCCTCATCGCGAGGCCCCGCTGCTTGAACGCGACCGCTAGGAGCTGCCAGCGCCTCGCGTGGAAGAACAAACAGTGAATCCATGACGTTCGGGTAGCGACGCTTGGTGCGGGCCGCCTCGTCCTCTTCGAATGAGCGTCGCAAATCCTCCGTCGTCATGGGCACGTCGTCCACGTGACGCGCGACCTCGGCCACTCCGAAATAGGGGACCGAGTCGTCGACGATGTCGTCGTAGGGGCCCAGGATCGCGCGCAGCAGCAAGGAGACGAGCGGCTTCTGGCAGCCCTTGCATAAATGCTTGAGGTACTCGTGCGAACTGATTCTAAACGTTTTCAGCTCAAGAATTTCGGAGGCGCCTCCGCCGCTGCGCCGCCGGGCTGTCGTCGCCACGCAAAAGAAAGTATGCAAGAGCAGCCTGCCCCATCTTCACAGCACGACTTCTGTGACATCAGGTCGTCGCAGTCCGCGATCGACTCTTCGTGCCAGCATTAGCATGGGACGTCGCAGCGGAAAAACGGCCAGCGAAGGGATTCCACCGAGCACCGCACGTGACCGCTGGTCATGTCTCTGGAGAAATCGCGACGAAGAGTCACGCCCACGTCCACCTCGTGCTCGGACGATGGGGGCGTCCTTCCGGACGGATCGGGCAGGCGCGAAACCACCCTGGGCACCCGCCCCTCAATCCCCTCGTCTTCAAAGTTGAGCACAACCTCTATCCCGTTCCCGCGGAAAAAGTCGCGGCGGACCACGTCGACGAGAATGGTGTTCCAAAGCCGACACGTCAAACGGACGGCGCCGAGCGTTTCGCGCGAATCTACCGCGTCCAGCACAATCAGCTCGACGATCTCCGTGGGAAGGGAATTGATCTCCATCTTATCCATCCTCGGCTGTTCACCCATTCGCCGCGAGTGGAGCGTATGCGCTCACAACAGCGTCAGCACATACAGACACGCACACAACAGCGTCAGCACATACAGACACGCACACAACAGCGTCAGCACATACAGACACGCACACAACAGCGTCAGCACATAGAGACACGCACACAACAGCGTCAGCGCTCACCACGAGAGTGTCAGCGCTCTTTAAGGTTTGATGCATTCGGCGACGTTTCATTTTAACGGTGTGGCGACACGTCCTTTCACGACTATCGGTCGCCAAAGGATGACGTCATGGGTCGCCGGCACGCACTTCTCCATTCACCCACGCTAAGAGTCCACGCCTACTGGCTGACGACGTGCACGCGTATGTGCCGGTATGTGCTGAACAGCTTCAGGTATAAGAAAGCCTTCGGGCACCTGCCGTGGCTCCAGTCGCCGACACAGGTACGACAGTGTGCCTTGTTCTCAATTGCTTGGTAGCAGATTTTATGTGATCACCACTTGAGTTTGCTGTGGATAAACATGCACGCGGACGTCGCTGCGCCGCCATACAGCCACATTTTGAGATACGCCGACCGACCAGCGGCCGTGCCGTACACGGGCGCGAGAAGCGCCACCCAAAACAACACATACAACCCCGCCTTCTTGAACGAGACTGGCTCCGTCCACGGCGCGTCTCCTTCAAAGAAGTGGTACGGCGGCGTGGGATCCGATTCGTTGTGAGTGTGAAAGTACGTGACGAGCTCGTCCTTCTTCGCGAACAGCTCGTGTAGCCACGCGCCCGACCGCTCCGCTGGCGGGAACTCGGAGCGCGGGATCCGGCGAATGTGCACGTCGAGTCGATCATAACGGCCATTGAGAAACTCTGCGCGCAAGTGCATGCAAAAAAGCGAGACGTAAGATAGCAGTCGACAACGAAACACAAACAAACACGTTGTAAACTCGTATTGCTCATCCAACGTACGCTGGTTCCCAACCCACCCAGAAGCCCCGGGACCTTCGTGCGACGGGCCTTGCTGGACCCGTAAACGAGCGTCACGTCGTAAATGGCGTCAATGTAATCACGAAGGCCCTCGAGGCACACTTCGAACCCTTTTGTTCGCGGCACAAGCACGTGGTTGAGCACCGGCATGCCACGCTCGCGAGAGAACGCCTGCAGACAGGTGGATGGTCCGTTTCAGACACATTGAAGCAAAAATGAACATGTGAATGGGAACGCAGTGGACGCGACAGATTTGCGCAACGAGCACGGACGCAACAGTGAAGGGGTGGCACGAAGTCAGAGGACTGCATGCACGCAGGCACGACGGATCGAGTCACTAAGAGCTGCACACGTGCGACCGCATTTATACGAAATAAGTGACCAAGGCAAAAACGAAAAGTGTAACTGCAATCTCAGCCCATCCCACCTGGCTCGCTTCGAGCGCCTTGGTCTTTCGCCCGTTGTAACGCGTTCCCTCGGGAAAGATGACGAGCCACAGCGGCATATTTTGCGACTTGAACTTCCGCAACGACTCCATGATTCTCTTCTCGTCGTGTTGAAAGCTCTTGCGGACGAAGATGCAGCCGTGCTGCTTAAAGTAAAACCCGTACAGCGGGAACAGCTTCAGGCCCTCCTTCATGATGTATCGCAGGCGTCCCATGCAATTGCGACGCATCGCAATCTGGTCGACGATCATCCAATCCGCGGCCGATTGGTGGTTGCTTATGTATATGACGTTCTCCTTCTCCGCGGGCATGCGGTCCCCGTGAAAGTAAATCTCAACGCCGTTGAACCGACCGCTGAGAGATGCGACGAGCCCTTGGTAGAGATCGAAGAGGCACGCATCCGCGACGTTGTATGTGTGAGGGAGAGGAAGCGTCAACGTGCGCACGACGACCCACGCGGCGGAGAACACGGGCGCAGCGGACACTGTGAACGAGAAGGGCATCCACGACTTGATGTAAGCGCCGGCGTCCTTCACGCCCTGGACGACGGACACCATCTTCGCAAGCGCCCCACCGCGAAAGGGCGATACCGAATTGAATTCGTGTGAAAATACGGAACAGTGCTTTGAGTAAGGGGAATGGCGTCGCCTTTTTGTGCATGACTCACTCGGCACGTGGACGACGTCACGTGCGCGAGGTAACCGGGTAACCCTCACTGTACATCAGACACGACGGGTAACACAATTGTTCGAGTTGTCCGCTTTATGATGCGAGAACGCGCCTCTCGCTCACTCTCTCTCTCTCTCTCTCTCTCTCTCACTTTTTCTAATGTGTGGTGATGGCGTCGATCATCTTCTTGACAGCGCTCATCTGCGCACCACTCTTGTAGGCGTACTTAGAGTCCGTGTAGCCCCACCTGCCATGTGCATAGACGTGCGTCAGTTTCCAGTGACTGTGAGAGGTGACGCACTGCTCTGCTCTGCCACTGACCAGTCGAAGCATCCCTTGGGGTTGCTGCCCAGCATGGACGTCGGAAGCACTTGCGGGTATAGCACGATGATGTTGTTCGCCTCGGCCCATCCTGCAGAGTGAGTGCACAGTATAGTAGTATTGTATTAGTAAAGTATTAAGGCAGGTGAAAATGACACAACAACGTCTGAAAATCGCGACACGTACCGTTGTAACCGGCATCCTCAACGTAATCCATGCCTGCGTGAAGAGCGAGAGAGATACATGGGCTCAGGAGTGTCATTGAATTCCATACTGATATCTCCACATGTCAATAGACACGCAAGACTTAAGTCGTCATACACACCGACAGACGAGTGGCCCTGCTCGCAGCCGTGGAACGCGACGTGGAGACGGCACGTCGCGTTCTGCTGGCACGCCGTGGGCACGTAGACATAGCCGTCCTTGTCCATGCTGCTCGACGTGGTGAAGTCGCCTTGCGAGAAGGTGAGGAGCTGGTGCGCGAACAACACATTAGAGGCAGGAGAGTACGCACAAACAGAGCACGTGAGAGAGAAGAAGGACAGGAGTTAAGCAAAGGCACGATGTCACACGCTGGGTCAAATAAATGCAATAGATGTGTAACGCTGAGCGCCGACCACACACATTGCTGGCAACGGGAGCGACGGATGCGGAGAGATTGCCGTAGATGTGCTGGAGAGCAACGCCTGCGCCATCGTAGTTACACTTGCCGATGTATGGGCTTCGCAAAAGGAAAAGGTGTTTAGCAGTCCAATGGAACAGAACACAAGAGTTGTCACGCAGGGTCAAGAAGCTGAAAGAAGCAAGCACCACAACCCCTCATAATAAGCACGGTACAGACACGAGAATTGACAGTGGGTCCGCCCTCACCTGCCGAGCGTAGCGCAAGCCTCGCCATAGTTGAGCGTGGGAATGCAGTGCTGCGAGGCGATGGTAAGCTCCGTCGCCATGTTCGACGCATCGACGAACGCCGCGTAAAAGTCGTTGAGCTTCTTCACCACTCCTGCGCGAACAAACGAAGGAACAGTGGCGCACGCACGCGTCAATATTACGAACGAGAAAACTATCGCAAAGTTTGAATGCCATGTGCGTTATTGCACACGTAAAAAAAGGCACTGAATGCCGCGTGGGCAAGTGAAATTGCGGCGTAGGCACCCACCCGGGTTCACGACCGAGTCCTTCGTGCCCGAGTACGTGAACACCTTGGCGCGGCGCAGGTTGGACGGGTCGTCAATGTCCGCGTTCGACAGACCCTTCACCTTCGAGATGAGCGGGTCGACGTTCAGCGCGAGGGGAACCGCCATGCACGTCGTCTGGGCCGTGATCACAGAGCCCTGAGCGCCTGTAAGAGAAGTGTCGCCGTCAGTGAGAGATAATTATGACTCGATGTAAATGCAATGGGAGGCGTTAAGAGGCATCGCGATGCCCGTCGGCTTTCAGGGGCAATATCGCACCAAAGCACCAAATGAGTTGCATGTGCGTCCAAAATATCCCCTATCTCTACATCTGCGCTCATTCGTCTTTCTCGTGCACTGTTGCGACGATGGCGACGCATAATCACTCACAGAAGTAGGGACCCCCGGCAAAAACAGCGCTCCCCATGATGCTCGCGGAGTACGCGACATGGAACTGCACGGCCATAAAACCACCCGCCGAGAGACCGCTGACGGAGATCTTGGTCGTATCCACATTGTACGGCCCTGCATGCGTCCGGTTAGGAGAGAAAGAGAGAGGGGGGGGCGCACAGGGAACCGGGCCACGTGCTATTGTTCAGTCCTGCGACTCACCCAGTGAGGCAGAAGCCGAGGCAACGAAAGCGAGGCACACGCCCACTACAAAAGCGAGATTAGCCATTTTCTGACAGCAAGGTGGCTATACGCACTTTGTAACTATATGTACAAGCAAATCAGACGGCATATCGCCCCGCCACTTTTCCAGCCACTGTGCCAAGTCATGTGGGCCCATGTTACTTTTATCCTTAACGTGCATGTTACCTACACTCGGACAATTTATATGGCCAATGTGCGGTTTCAAAGGGTAAAATAATATTCCATTCAATACAAATGGCTTCGGTATTAGCCCGATGGAACACAAAACAAACTACACCCGAACAGCGGTAATTTGACATTTGGGTCTCAATTTCAATCGATTTCCGCGTTCAGGTCCAATAAAAATTTGCCGAAGAAACGTGTTCTCCCCAATTTAATTTGAAATTGTTTCGCTTTTTTGAACCAGTTACGTACTCGCTCCAATTTAATTTGGCCCGAGAGGAGTCCCACCGAAGAACCGTGGCTATTATTCCATACAACGGCACAGCCGAAGGGCAGAATATGAGAGAAGGAATAAGGCGACCGTGTATGTGATGCGCACGAATAGCGGGTTCGCGCGTTCAGTGTGCGTAGGTCTGTTGAAACGCCCTCCCTTCGTTTCGTTAATCGTCTTAGACGGGAGACCACCGTGACGCATGTCGGATTGGGCGATGAGATGGTAGCATCGTGAGCAAGAATGGGCACGGCCTCGCCGTCCCACGACGTAATGCCGCACACTGTGCGCATTGCGTGGACGGACAATTGCGACGGCCAGGAGATTGCGTACGCGGACGGGGAAAGGCTGCGAAAGTGCAAGAGCCAACCGGAGACGACTAAGAAGAAATCGGCAAACGGACTCAGGCACATCGCCACGGTAGTGCCCCTGGCTGTGTCTCCGCGACCCGAGGCAGACGTTGTGGATGAGGCCGATCCGCTCCACCCCTCCATGCGCGTTACCTATAATCCCTTTGGTGGGTGGTGCTGCAGACTGATCTAGATTAGATTTGCGCAAACATTTTCCTAACGGCGTGTTGCGCAGGCGGCGTCTGCGCACCACGTCCGGTGTCGACATTCACCAAGCCACAGCGAAAAGTGTCGGTGAAGAACGTGTACCTTGCGGCCAATTCGAAGGATTGCGGGAAAGGCAAAGCCCTTGCTGTGATTGAGCAAGTGAGGTGGGGTACCGGCGTTGGACCTTGCTATTGTATTGCCCATGTTACGCTGAGCCTGCAGAAGGTGCCAAGGGTGGCTCACGTGTCTTGTGCTGGATGGCCGCAGAGCTATCTTCACGGAAGCCTCCATTCACGTCGATATCGTGGAGACTCAGTCGCCGGGACGCTACTTTGACCTTGCGCGCGACTGCTCGTTTGGTGGGTCGCACGCCTACATAAGTCATGCAGGATGCACTCATGCACATTTCGAAAACACTCGAATACATCCACGCACCTGCATGCGCACACTCACCACCTCACCGTCGTGTTACTCTTGCTGCGGCTTTGGTGTTGATGCCGGCATCGTGCGCGCAGACGATTACGATGTGCTCTGTGTGCTCGGCGGCGATGCGTGCCTGCACCAAGCGGTGAACGGCATGCTCAGCAGGGCGGATGGGCGCAGAGTGCCTATCGGAATGGTACGTCGTCCGCGCGACTTCATCGATTTTTTTCTTGCTCGAAGTTGATGTGCGAAAATGTGGTTCTGGCGTTCTAAGTTCAACGATGTAATTGTTTGCCCCGGCTCTAGATC
Source organism: Pigoraptor vietnamica (assembly GCA_943704525.1). Taxonomy (NCBI): domain Eukaryota; class Filasterea; order Ministeriida; family Capsasporidae; genus Pigoraptor; species Pigoraptor vietnamica. The sequence goes on along the minus strand of CALSCQ010003099.1, from coordinate 21,376 downwards.
CCGATTGGCAATAGTGTGAGCATCGCCGACGATCTCGGTCAGCCGTCGCTTGCGGAGGCGGCGTTGCGAGTGGTCGGGGGCATGACGCACTCGGTCGATGTCGCTCGCGTCTCGTTCAGGGTGAGCCTGGAGCTGTCGTATATTGCTGAAATTGAATGGCAACCGATGTCGTGTGCTGACACGGCCCCGTGCGATAGGGTGCGACGACGTACGCGGTCGGTGCGGTGGCGTGGCCTGCAAACTACCTCTCGCGGAGTGTGGGCGGCGCGATGTATTTCGAGGTCTTGCGTGGGAAAATGGGGCGAAAAGTGCGCATGGACATTGACGGCGAGACGGTCGAGGACAGTGCCATGCTCGTACAGGTCCAGAACACGCAGCACACGGCGCGCGGCGTGAGGTACGCCTGCGTTGAGTGTCCGTTTCTGCGGAGAGATTTGCTCCGCAGAGAGTCACTCACAATTTCCTTTGCTCGTGTGTTTCAGAGCGGCACCTATGGCTCGCGCAGACGACGGATTGCTGGACCTTGTGCTTGTGCGCTCCATGGGGCGCACTGCGTTTGCGTCGCTGCTTGGCAGTGCTCCCGACGGGACGTGGGTGTTCCACGACCGCGTTGAGTACCGGTGAGATACATTTCTATTCAGGGCTGTGCTGCTTGTGACTTTTCGGCTGTTTTTCAGTACGTTAACACACAACGATGTCACGCATGCAGGCGCTTTCGGCGGTTGACGCTGCGTGCGACGGACGCGCCGTCGGCCGCTGTCATTGACGGCATCGCCGCGCAAGCGGAGCCAATGACGATTGAGGTTGTGCCGGGCGCCTTGGAACTGTTCGGCGCCGAACTCTGCGACTCAATGTAGATAGAGCGTATGCGACCCCGTATTGTGTGCCAACATTGGAGTGTATCCACTGTGTGGCTTGCGGTTCTGTAAGTAAACAAATCCTGAACTTTGAACTGGCATGCGACATGTGCAATTTCCAGGGTTGTACCGAGCCGCACGCTGAGCACTACGACGACAGCGTCGCCGCGCCGTCCCGGCGGCGAGAAGGAGGCGCGGCTGCTGGGCGAGCGTCTGGCCGGAATAGAATTGCCCGGCATCACTGCGCTCGAGCATACGATCCTTCTAGCAATCGTCGAGACGAGTTGCGAAGGCCGAAGTCACCGGCACCGACAATCCCCTGCCGTGTAGCGTTCCAGCGTCTTCGCGAGTCCAGTAAATGAGTCTGAGGTCGACTACGCGGATGCCATAAGTGAGATTGGTTGACTTCGGCGGATCCGGGTAACGTATCAAGTGATAGCCATAATTTGGCCGAAGTCAACCCCGCCAAAAAATGGTGACCATTTCAAATTATTGGTCGCGAGGGAGTCTGCCGCCCCAAGTGTCTGTTTACGTTCACCATTCCCCGCCTACCCCAACGAAGAACAGTGCTGACGATTGCCACGCACACACACACACACACACTCTCTCTCTCTCACTCTTACGCACACACGCGTACACACACACATAAAGCACACTCAGCGCGACGGGACACGTGCACGGAAAGCAACGCATTCTCTGAAGAGCGGAAAAAAGGCAATCGGCGCTTTTTTCCTTGTTTACATTTCTCGCGGGAGTATCCGTAGTCTCATCTACGTCCAAACGAAGAACGCCATGTCGCAAACACAGAAACGCTCGCGCAAGCGCGCGCGCGAAGACGATGTTCCCCAAGATGTCCCGCCAGTGAAGCGCCCGGCGAACGCCGTCGGACTGTACGACCCCGCGCCGTACACTTTTGAGCTGAAGGAGCTCATCGCCAAGGGGCAGATGGAGAAGCCCACGCCGAACCCCGGCACAGGTGCGCTTGTGAGAGATGCGGTCGGACATGGATTGTGAATGGCCTCTTTTCAGTGCACATGCACAGCGTGGGATGGGAAGCCCATTCTCACGTGACACACACACACACGCACACACACACACCGAACTGCAGATCCGAACAGGCCAGTTCGTGTGTATGCCGACGGCATCTTCGACGTGTTTCACGCGGGCCACGCACGCATGCTCATGCAGGCCAAGCTTCTCTTTCCAAACACACATCTCATTGTTGGCGGTGGGTCTTCTGTTGTGTGTCGTCAGTGGAGAGACTGACCTGAATGTGCCAGACGATTGGACGCTGATTATTTACTTGCTGCTGGGTCGACGCAGTGTGCAACGACGAGCTGACGCACTCGCTCAAGGGCAAGACAGTGCTCACGGAGTGGGAGCGCTACGAGGGCGTGCGCCACTGCCGTTACGTCGACGAGGTGCTGACGGATGCCCCGTGGACCATCACAAAGGAATTCATGGAGGACAACTGCGTGAGTCTCAAGCGGTGCTGCGCAGAGGCTCTGCGTGCGTGCCTGTTATTCCGCCACTTTTTATGTGCGGTGAAATGCGGACATCTTGCGAAACTATTATGTGTCGATTTATGCTCATTTTCGCGCTTGTTCCGCGAGTATCACTCGCTCCTTCCTTCCTTCCTGCTCTTTTCTGATCGAATGCAATCACCGCACACTCTGCAATTCGACATTTTCAGATCGATTTCGTTGCGCACGACGACATTCCGTACGCGACCGCGGACTCTGAAGACTGCTACAAGCACATCAAGGAGATGGGCAAGTTCCGCGCGACGCAGCGCACCGACGGCATCTCCACATCGGACATCATCACGCGGATTGTGAAGGATTACGACGTCTATGTGCGGCGCAATCTTGCGCGCGGCTACTCTGCCAAGGACCTCAACGTCGGTTTTGTCAAGGTGAGAGAGAGTTTGAGACTGTCGCCCCAACGTCGAATGGATTTTGTTTCACACTCCGTTGCATGGAGTTCTAGTTTCTTATTTTCCTCTCTCATTCCCCCTTCTCTCGTTGACAATTCTTTGTGTTGCTGTCGCAGGGAACAAAGTTCCAGCTGGAGGCGATTAAGGATCGCGTGACCCGGTCAGTCGACCGGCGACGAAAACTGATTGGCGAGAAGTCGGCAGAAGTGTTGCACAAGTGGGAGGACAAATCGCACGAGCTCGTCCAGGACTTCGGATCGCTGTTTGAAAAGGGCGCCAAGATGGTGCGTGTGCTCATGTGTGCGCCTTTGTGCGAGTGGACTTGTGTTCTTATGTGTAGCGGCATTGACTTTGGGCTTATTTCTCACGAATGTCTTTTCGCGCAGCTCCTTGACGGTCGCAACAAGGTGTTGGATAAGGTGGACCACCTCATGCAGACGTTCAGCCCGATGGGGTCGCGGTCGCCGAGCCCCACTTCGGACGGCGGTCGGGCCGCGTCTGACGAATCGGAGGAAGATGGCGAGGCGAACGCCTCTTTCCTCGTCTCGTCACCGTTCTGAGCACACGAGACGCGTCGTCTCGGTTACGAGTGCGGAGGGCGCGTTGCGTCTGTGTGCGCGTCGCTCTGTGCGGGGTTTTCCCATGTATGATAGCCGCTGCGTGCGTGCGATAGGCTCCCAAGGTAACAGACCGATTGTGCGTGTTGAGTATACAGTGAGGGTTAGCCACCGTGGCCGCTCGAGACTTGGTAATTGGCCGCACCCCGATTTTTGCATGGAAAATGGAACGTTCTTCAATTTACCAATTCGGGCGTTGTCCGCTCCAAATACGGAAGAACCGCTCCCTTTGAGCCGATCGAGCCAGTCTGCAGTCACGATTGGTGTGTGTGTGCGTGCGCGTGTGTGCATCCGCCTACTCCAAAAGGAAGCGGCACACTCCCCGCCGCACTCGCACATATATCGCCGCCGTGTACATGCAACGCTGCATGTGAACCGTCTCGGCGCTCGTGTGTTCTGTTTCATTTCTCGTCACCAGGACATTCGAAGTTTGCTTACGTGTGCGCCCAAGTTACACTACCTGCTGCCGCGCGTGTGAGGAATGGCGTCCTCGTCGCAGGCGCGGCCCGTCAGCATGCGGCCTCAGCCTGCGAACCCGCCCATGTTCTACGGCAGCACGCACGAGTACCGCAGCGTCGTGCTGATGCGCGGCGAGAGCGGCTTCGACTTTTGTGTCAAGGGCGGCAAGGAACACAAGTTTCCGATTGTCATCTCGCGCGTGTTTCCTGGCGGCGTGGCCGATCGTTGCGGAGATGTGCACGTGGGGGACGAAGTGGTCGAGGTCAATGGCGTCATTGTGTGCGAAATGACGCACGACAACGTCGTCGACTGCATCCGCAAGTCCGGCGACCGCTGCGAGCTCAAGCTCCGCTCCAACACTGTCGTCCAGAGTGGGGAAGCCGCCTCTGCACGCGCGCACACACAGTAGAAGCACTCGTGCACACTTTAGTAGCACTCGTGTAGCTGCTATGTCTCAGTCGCGCGTCAACACTTTGCGCCCCCAAGAGTTAATCCCGCCCCTTTGCCTCGTGTCGCAGAGTACTTTCGCGACGCCGCCGGCACAGACATCGAAGCCACGCCTCCCCCCGTCATCAACCTCCACCAGCCGAACCGCCGCACTGAAGTGGCACGTGCGATCCCGGAAGCCATTCCCGAGGCTGAGCCGATCGCGGGACCCTCCGCGCCGCCCGGTCCCGCCGTGGGCGCTGGTGTGGGCACCGTCCTCGCGCAACAGAACGCTTCGACGTCTTCGCCCGTCGTGCGCTTCTCTGCGACACTGGCCACGCCGGCCGCCGCCGTTGCACCCGGTGCGTCGACGTCGGCCAAGGGGGCGCCGCTCGTGCCGGTCGTGACTACGGGCGTCGGGTCTTCATCCTCGCGTCCGTCGCAGGTGGAAACGATTGTGGGGGCGCTTGGACCGACGAGGCCGCCCGCAGACGACGCGCTGGGACCCATGCCCACGGGATGGGAGATGGCAATTGACCCCGCGACGAACCGCCGCTTCTTCATCGAGTGCGTGTGCGACAGAATCATTTTTCTTAGTGTTGGAGCGTGGCGTCAGATGTGGCACATGTTTGCTTGGCTGTGTTCCCTCTGCACTTGTGGTGTGTGTGTATGTGTATGTGTGTGTGTGTTTGTCTTCGTGTGTGTGTGTGTGTGTTTGTCTTTGTGTGTTTGTGGGTTTGTCTTTGTGTGTGTGTGTGTGCGCGCGCGTGTGTGTGTGTGTGCCTTGCAACGCCTCCAACTCATTTCGTGCGCACACAGCCACAAGACGTGCACTACGTCGTGGGTGGACCCACGCCTTCGCCTCGTGCGCAGCGCCGAGCTCTCGGACTGCGAAGTGCATGGTGGGCGCGCATGGATCACTTGTCCGGCACTACCTCTGTACGCGTGTTTGTGTGCGGAGAGTTCAGACTCATCTTATGTAACACGCGCCAACGGTTTTATCGAGAGAATACTTATGCGTGAGACGTGTGCACCGCAGAGCTGCCGTTTGGGTGGGAAGAGGCGCGCGATGCGACGGGATTTCTCTACTACATCGAGTGGGTGTCTGCGCGGGCCGTTGCTTGTGGTCTCCTTCCGTCGTCTCGTCTCTCCTTTCTGCTGTCCGCACAGCCACGCGAATCCCTTCGCTTGTAATGTGCTGTGCTGTGTCTCGATCCCACTCCCTCACTCATTAGCGGTCACGCGTCCATGATTTACGCTGATCCGACATCCGTCTGCCTCCCAGTCACGTGAACCGGCGGACGACATGGCACCACCCCCAGGAGATGCGCGAGTGGCAGCAGCGACTGGACCTCCGCAAGTTCATTGCAAAGACGACGGAGACGATCCACGTGGGTACAACGTGCGCACTCTCTCTGCGGCGGCCTGTTCGGGGTGCTTGCTTCGATGGTGTTCTGTTATTTTCGTAGTATCACTTGCAAGCGAGCACTGGAATAACCGCATTCCATGAAACGGCTCTTCCCGTCTTCAGGTCAAGCGAGCGTGCCTTGCGTCAGTTCCCGACCAACGCGGCGCCTCCCGCACCGACCGACTCCGCGCGCTCTTCGATCAGCGGAAAGAGGCGCTCTCGGCGTGGAGAGCGGCCGGCAGCGACGCGGCGCACCGTGCCGTGGCCGTGGCGCAACTGAACGCTGTCGATACGGCCATAACGGCGCTGCTTGGCGGAAGGGACGTGAAGGAGACGGCGGGCGACGTCCAGTTCGAGTTGGCGGATCTCAACGACTGTCTCGACGGCTTCTCACGCGTGGAGCTCTCCTCTCCCCACTTTCATGAAGCGACGCTTACGGAGGACTGGTGGTCGTTCCAGGTCGTCGCCAAGCGGCAGGCTCTCGTCGTTCTCAAAGCGGCCGTCGCAACGCACGCCGAGGAGAGGCGCTGTCGGGACGCGCTCGTCGGGGAAATTGCGGCGCTTCGGCGCACGCTCGGCGTCGTTCCCCTCCGCGGCGGCGGCGATGGGTCGTCGACGAACCTGAACGTGCTCAGCACCGAGCGGATCGTGAAGGGTACTGCGACCGAGTTGGGGGTCGAGACGCTGCTGCTGAACAAAGAGATTGCCGACACGCGCCGGGAGTTCGCCGTGCTGCTCGTTCTCAAGGAGATTTTCGACCTGGAGGTTGCGTGCCGTGCGACGGCGGCGGAAAGCGGGGTGGCGCCGCTGCAGGCCCCCGAGTGGATGCAGTGGGACGACTGGTTTTATCGCTACCACGACCTCGTGGCTCACCGCTCGTATGCGCGCATCTCGGCCCACGTTGCCGACGAAACGGAATCGTTCCGGTGCGTGCGATGTTCATTGCGCTCACACTGCACGCTTGCATTGCAGATTGTGTGCTCTCGAGTGTGTCGTTGTCTATTATAGTAATGTGCTCACGTTGCGCTTTTTTTTTCTTTTTTTTTTTTTTGTCATTCCGCAGGAACAAGATTATGAAGTTTGCTGCGATCGACGGGAGCGAACTTAGCGACGCTTGGCGACGCTGAACGCCGACAGAACTCCCCCCGTGTTTACCATCGCTCGGGTCCACGTCTGTCGAAGGCTAGCGCGCTGTGGGCCTCTCGGCTGAAATCGTGGCACGTGCACCGCTTGGCGTCACTCTGTCTCCGCCTTTCTTGCATGGCCGTTTTGCACTTTGCTTCCGCGCTATTTGTGGCTTTGTTTTTTTTTTTAATATTCCAACGCCTTATTTTTATTCCATCGCCAACGTTTACCAACCAATGGCGTGGCTGTTTATTGCTGCAATTGGAATCGCTGCTTCCGTTTTATTATTTTGCGTCGGTTTTGTGGACTGAGATTCGTTTGCCTCGACCGACGGTTCCGCGTCCTGCTTATTCTTTTTTGAACCGTTCAGAGTTGCCGCCTGTCTTGCAATTGCCAATACACTGCATGAACCAGAAACAAGCCCAACTCGCTTGTTGGCCGCACCAATGCGCCAGATGGTAATATTAAGCTACAGCGTCTGTCACGGACTCGTCTGCTCTAACTGTATCACAGGCCTTGCTACCGACCCGTCCTGCCCCACTGCAGCAGCACATCCGTGATAACTGCCAGATATCATTTCGAAGTCTGCTCGGCAGACTCAGTGAGCCGCGACGACTTCAGGAATTCGGAGGAGATTGGGTAGGCGTCTCAGTGAGCCCGGGACCAGCCACGGCAGGTGAGCAGGTGCCGGCCGCCGGGCGGGCTCAGTCCGGCCAATCCGGCCGGCGGCCGGGTCGGACCACCGGGTCGGACCAGCACCGCCCGGGCCCGACGCGGAGGCAGCTGGCTAACTGACCGGCGTCCCTGCCGCGCGTGAACGTTTCCAATATCAAAAATGCCAGCACAGAGACGGATTATAACTCGTCCGGCTGCCACCGAGGGGTCACTTCAAGGCCAGTGAAGCCAGCCTGGGGCACACTCGTCTGAAACTGAAGCGTCTCACTCATCCGCCTGCCTTGGGCTGTGCAGTCAGCTGTAACCATCTTGCATTTCTATTCGGACCAAACGTCAACACTTGCCCCGCCGCCTTAGTGCCGACCCTAACCGGCGGATCAGTCACACGGTCTCTACGACACCGCCGGCCTGTGCTTGAACCCAGTACACATTCTCAGTGCGAGTTCGACTGGTCTCAGGAGTTTTGGCATGCCCGGCGCGGCAGCTGCCGTCGCGGTCAATGGTGATATCTTCGCCGGCCGGCGTGCTTGCCTTGCGGGGCTGGAGGGAACAGATCGCTGCACGTAGCGGGCCTTTCGGCATTCTCCCAGCTGTCAGTGTGCCCCGTGCCGTTCGCAGCCGCTGGTGTTGATGCACAGCGCCCGATTCATTCCAGCCCGTCCCAAGTGGCATCTCTCTCACGCCGGCCTCCATCCCGCATCGTGCGCTTCCTTCAGCGACGCCGCGGGAGTCGTCGCAACCACAGACGGCCGCGCCGAAAAGCTGTCCACGCGCATGGCGAGCGAGGGAAAGCGCGCGCTCAGATCCCACACGAGATTGTAGTGCGCGAGATGCTGAAACATGCTCACGAGGGCCATGTCCACATACGTGAACTCGCTCACATTGGCGCCGTCGCCGTCGCCGCGCACCTGTTCGTCCATCCACGCAAGCGCAGACTCAATGGCCGTGTTGAGTTTTCGGTAGTACTCAATCTCGTGCTGCTGGGGCGGCGTGAGACCCCCCTGGCCGCGCGTCGACATCAGCAGCACCACCTCGTTCGCCATCACGCCGTTGCACACAGCCAGCTGGTTCAGCGCACGCACGCCCTTCGCAGACGTAGCGGCGGCGTCCGTGAGCACACTAAAGCGAGGCGCATCACGGCGCTGCGGAGGCCAGCGTGCGAGGACGTAGCGCGCAATGTGGTCCGATTCCACGACGGTGTGTAGGTGGCCGCGTTCGACACGGTGAAGCAGCGTCGGCGCCCTCAGCAAGGGGTTGTCGCCATACACCGCAGAGCTCGTTAGGAGCAGCGACGATATCCGCGAGAAGGTGTGCGGCACGCCGAGCTCCAACAGAAGCAGCCGCACCTTGCGAGTAAAGTGCGACAGCGGCGTACCCAGCAACGTCACATCGGACGCAGTGCCAACGCCGAGCGACGCAGCGCCATACGCGCGATTAGGGCGCGCATGCAGTGCGAGCTGAGAGAAGGAGAAACGAGAACGCGCGATTGCCCACGCCATACGACGAACCCGCTCAAAAAGAGCGGAGCACAGCGGGCGTTGCAATTCGACGGAAAAAATTGTACCAGTTAACATGTGAGTCAGTGAGTGCGTAACTGCATGGGGCGACTGCGTGACACTGTCCTGATCACCACAACAGCCATCCCCTCCGCCATTTCCGTTCTTCATTCTTCATTCCTCGTCCACCATGACGTCGCTCGCGTTTGTGTGCGTGCAACGCGTAACGAGTTCGGGGAACGGCGCGTGCGAAAGCGAAGAAAACACCGACAGGAACATCTTCTTCTCGCTCGGCTGGAGCCCCTGCAACAAAAAGGGAGGGAAAAAAAGTTAGACGACCGCATGCATGCACACACAAGATAATGCATCAGGGCGAGATGCACAGCCTCGCCACAACAATCACAGTGCACTTTTCCCCTGTTAATAATAAGACAGAGCACACACAAACCTGGTTGTGGAAGAAATCGAGGGCGGCCGTGACGAGCAGGTGAAAGTCCGCGGGCGTCACTAGCCCCCGCTTCTCCTGTAGCGGCAAGTTGAGCGCGCGCACGAGCGGATTGCGCGAGGCGCTCGTGAACAGGCACGCGAGGCTCCACGCCGCCGCCGACCGCGGCTCCTTCTGCGTGGACGACTTGAGCGACAACAGCACCCACTCGCGCAGCGTGTCCTGCCCGCCAAGCGTCTCCCGCACGCGAGAGAACACGTCGTGGAGGAGGGCTGCGAGCAGCTCCGGGTGCGTCTGCTGGCTGCTGAGAAACTCGCCCATCACAATCGACATGATCTGTTGCGGCGGAAAGTGGGCGCCGAGCAGCGGGCCGAGCGCCGCGATAATGACCTTGGACTCCCGGTAGAACCCCCTCCGCATGCGATCAAATAGCGTCGACACGGCCTCCATCGTCTGGAGGGTGGGGCCTGCCGGGAGGTCGTCGTCGTTTGCCGCGTCCACTTCGCGCGCCTGTCGCCTCGCCGCGCGTATGGCGTACACCGACGTCACCATGAGGCCGATCGCGTTGAGACACCGCCCCATCGACAGCGCAAAGATGCGGTCGGCCGCCACCGCACACACCGTGTCGCACATGTGGGCGGGCACGCAACCGAGCGTGCACAGGCGCTCCAGTCCATGCATGGCGGCGCGGCACATGGCCTCCGGGGACGCATCGTCCGATGCAAGCACCGCAATGGCGCGGACGGCCTTGCGCGCAAACTCTGACGGCTCTTCGCACTCGCGCTTGTAGACTGAGACGAGCGAAACGGCGCACGACACGGCCGCGACGGTCCGCGCCGGGTGCGCCTGCGTCGACGCGGCCGGCTGCATGAGGGCGAGCAGGTGGTTCTGGAGGGGACCCATCAGATTCAGCATGACGGCATCCACCCGCGCCTCAACGAGGTACAGCGCACTCCGGAGGGCCGCGACCTGCAGCGACTGCGAGGGCGAGCCCAGGGCGTCGTCGAGCGTGCGCACGACCTCGACTGGCGTTGGCGCGTAGAGAGGCATGGGACCACCGACCCCGCCCGTCCATATAGCCGCGGCCGCCTTGCTAATGCCGACGACGATGTGCGCAAACAGTAGCGTGTCTTCCGGCGCGTGCTGTCGGTAAATGTGACCGAGCGATTGCAACATCCACTCGTAGTGCCCGCGCGACGTGAAAATGTCCGACAGCACGTTCGTCGCGCGCAGCGTCTCCTGCAGCACGAGCAGTGAGCGACCGAGCGTGCTCTCCAGCCTGTGACCAAATAGCTCGATCATGTTGCGCAGGTACACGGCCCCGCGAGTCGGCGTCGCGCTCACAGAGAGGCTCGCGGCTGAGTTCGTGGGCGTCGCCGGCGTGAGAGGGTGGCTGGGGGACGGCTGCGCGGCGCGGAACAGGCGGTACGACGCCGGCACGTGCGGAACGACGGGGTTGTCCCACGTAGCAGCCTCCACGTTCGCCGTGTAGAGCGTCGTCGCGTCCTCCGCGTCGAAGGTGCCGGAGAGGGGCCTCATGAACGCGCCCTGCGCCGCCAGCTGCTCTCGCGCGACCGACGCGCGCGCGCGCAGCATCGTGCGAGACGTCTGCGGAGGGAGCGACTTCTCGGACCACGGGAAGGCGCCGAGGACGTCGCCCGCGTGTGGCGTCAGCTGTGACATGAGCAGAATGTGCGTCATGCCCCGGATGGCGAGGCACGTGGCCCTCACGTCCTCCGGTTCGTAGGCCGATGGGTTGGCCTCGGCGGGGACGGTTGCGCCTATCACGCTCAGCAGCGCCGCCCACAGCTCCTCGAACCGGTGCTGGTCCTCGTAACCGAGCATACCGACGCGCGCGAGGAACGCCCCGAGTATGTCGACGTCCTGGAGGTGGTCCGTTTCGAGCAGCGTGTGGGGCAGGCCGTCGAATTTTGGCGCCTGCGGGCTGCCATCGTCCATCTCGCTCTTGCGCTTGCCGTGCACGACCGCGTACGTGTGGACGAGGGACGTGTCCACGCGCGCGAGGCGGATCGCAAGCGTGCGGAGGGCGCCTGCAAAAGAGTGCGGCACGTGACGGTGCGGCCGATACACGCGCCGACCGACGGAATCGGCCGTGCGCGGCTGCTCGTGGAGCGCCCCCGCGCAGTCTGCAATGATGGACGCGAGCATGCGCTGCTGGTCCGCGTGAAGGCGACCGTCGGGGAGGTTTGGGGACGGCGGGGCTATGGGGCCTCCGCAGCCCGCGTTGCGCACCACAGTTTCAAAGACGGCGTGGACCGACACGACCGCCCAAGCGAGCATGCGGCCGTGCGATGGCTCCGCGAGGCACTTGGCGACCCTCTCGCACGCAAGAATCGACGACACGGCGGTGGCGACGGCCGTCACGTCGGCAGGGAGCGCCTCCTGCGAGCGCACGCGTGCGGCGACTGCGGAGAGGCCCGCGACCGTGAACCGCGCGGCGAGGGCGACCTGGTCTTGCGAGATCTCGGCAATGAGAGGGACGCCGCCGACGTCGCCGTCCTTGGCCCCGTCGGCGCACGCGACAATCTCCGCGAGCGCCTCGATCACGTGACGGCCAGCCTCCCAGTCGCACCATTCCGGACAGTCGCCGTCGGCCTCCGCCCCCTGCCCCTGCGCCGAGCTCTCGCACAGCACGGACCGCGTGCGCGAGAAGACAAGCGCAGTGACGAGTCCAGACTCGCCCACCGTGTCTGCGTTCGGAATGGAGGGGCGCTTCTCAAACGGGGCGTCTGAAGGAGACGTCGCGGACGGCAACACAATCGACGAATTCGATGCGTCAGGGAGCGCCACGACGGGCACGTCGTCCGATTCGGCCACCCCAGAGTCCATCGACGGGCGCGCGTCGGGCCCATCTGCAGCCGGCTCCTGTGGTGGCGCGGCAGCCGTCTCGGTTGTTGCCTCTTCCGCCGACTTTTCCTTCCCGGGTTCGAGTCCCGGCGCCGGCGCCGGCGAGGGGGAGGGAGACGGTGGGCGCACATTCCGCTGCGGTTTGGGCGTCGTGGGCGCTGTGGGGGCTTCGCGGGGCACACGGGACAGGGCGCGCCGGCGCAGCGCACAGACCACCGCCGGCAGGAGCATGTTGCACAGCGAGGGCGACGAGACCACCTCGGCAAAGGCGGCGTCGCTCGCCGTCTCCAGAAGGTGCGCGAACGTGACGCCCTTCGTGGCCTCGCATCCGGGGCGCCGGAGCCGTGCGGCCTGCAGGAGAAGCTCGGTGTATCGGCGCGCGTCGACGCGAACGTCGGAGGCCGACAGGGACATGACGGCGCGCGAGAGCAGCGGCGAGGCATCGTCCACGGCGCGCGCCCTCTTCAGCGCGGCAAAAAGCTCCGGCAGCCGCACAACGTCCACCTCGGACGACTCGAGTTCGCGAACGATGGTCGCGACGTCCGCTGCGCGTCGCTCGGCGCGCACCGCATCGCTCTCGGGGGAATCTCTCTCTTTCTCCTTCACCTCGGGCTCTCCCTCCTCCAGCACGACGGTAATTCCCGGTGTTGTCGCCGTGGGCTTAATGTCCATGACCTCCAGCGGGGATCCGGCGACAGTGTCGATAACCGCCGCCACGCACTTGGACGCCGCGCGCCGCACGGCCAGCTGGTGCGTGGGCAGCACGCCCCGGATGGCCGCGACGGCGACGGCGACGGATGTGGGCATGCGTGTGAGAATGGACACGCAGCGGAGTCCGCCGGACGGACCGAGCGCGTGCACGCCGCCGCGTACGCCCTGCGACGAGATCCATGACAGCAGCACTTCGCGCGCACGCTCGTTCGACACGATGCGTGTCGCGATGCGCTGAACGGCGCTCTCCTCCCACGCCTGCACGATGGCGCGCGCAAAGCGGCTTGCGGACGCGGGCGTCTCGGTGGCGGCCGCGATGCCTGCGGCCAGCGCGGGGTCCCTCTCCGTGTGCACGACGCGGCACCAGAGCAAGAACGCCGTGCGGCGGGCGATGCGCATGCCGTGGGAGAGGGACGCGCGGTCTTGCGAGGGCACCAGCACGCCCGCGACGGACATCCAAAAGCGGCCGTCGTGGTATCCGGACACGGCGAGCAGGTGTAGCCAAAAAAGGACGAGCGGCGGGTGGCCCGACGCGAGCGCCGCGATCAGCGCGTGCGTCTCGCTCACAGCAGCGCTGTTGCTCGCGAGGAACGTCGACGCCGACGCCGACAGTCGACGCGACCTGGCACGACGCGAAGCCAACACAGCGTTCCCAGCATGGAGGAGCATCTCCCCAAAGAGGCGCAACTTCAGGCGGGTGGGCATGCTGTCGGCTACGAGGTTGGCGGCCGTCGCTCGGATCAAATCCAAAACACGCACGAACAGCGCGTCCGTCGGCGATGCATGTCCCGCGCACGCGTCCCCGAGCTGCACAACCGCCGACGCCACGGCCTCCTCCGGGAAGCGCGACGCGAAACGCAGCAACAGAATGGAAGAGGGCGCCCACTCAAACGCCTTGTCCGCCGCGGCGCGTCCGTACTGCGGCGGGTCGTTCACGTCAAACGCGCAGCCAAAGAGGGGCGGTTCAGGGCGGACAGCCCCGGGTGCGAGTGCGTCTGCGAGGGCAAAAAGAGCGTCGATGGTCCGGTCGTTCGTCGCGGGGACCGAACGAGCGGCCATCGCCGGCACCATCGTGTCTGCGACGAGGCGCGAGAGCGTCGTCCATCGCTCCGGGTGACCACGCGCCGCGCGAAGGGAGCGCACGACCACGTCGAGGGCCGCCGGGCGCGCGAGGTGCGAGCACAGCATCGCCGCAAGCGCCTCCCTCTGGGTTCCCAGGGCGGCTTCTGCGGCGGCATCACGACGACCGCGACCGCCGTGCTGCGGGGCGCCGAGGAGCTCGACGGCGAGCGGGAGAAGGGCGGGAAGGACGCGGTCGCACGAGATGGACGTGGACGACAGCAGGGAATTGGCGAGGTCGACAATTTTGGGCACGTTCATGGCCTCAGGCGGGAGGTTCTGCTGGTCCCTCGCGAGGAGGAGGAAGAACTCAAAGAGGAACGGGAGGAGCTCGTGGCCGGCCACGACGGCACCCGCGGCGATCGAGTCGACCTGCTTCGCGAGGAACGTGAGGAACATGTTGTCGCTATCGAGTAGCGTGTAGTTGACGCGGAGTATTACGAGCTGAGCGAGGAGGAACAGGACGCCCCGCTGCAGTCCGACCATCCCTGTGTTGCAGTAGAGGTTCATCGCGCGTATGACGAGCGGCTCAAACAGGCGCACGAGCAGCTGCATCGCCCCCTTGTCCGCTTTCGGCTCCACCGCGCCCTTCTCAAAGGCCTTCGCCAGAGGCGACGCGGACGATATTGACGACTTGCGCACAAACGCGCTCGCGGGAGGCGCGGCCGGGTCCGCGGGGCTCGAACCGTGCTGGGAGGGCACGCGCGGTTTGGCACGCCAACTTGTCGCCCGCACGCGCGTGGGCAGCGCGATTGAGTGACGCTGGCCTCGCTGCGTCTCTCCCGGCGCTCCGGCAGGACTCGCGGCGTGGTGGAGGTCCGCCGCGATCATACGGGGCAGCGCACGCTCGGCCAGGCCGTCCGTCTCATCGAGTGGGCGCGGCTGCGGCACGCTGATCGGAGCGAGCGTGACGTCAGGTCCGAGCGGGATGGGGATGGGCCGCACCCTGTGCGTGTCGGCGCCGAACAGCGACCAAAGCAGGTCGTTCACGCACGCAAGCACCGTCTGCGGGTCGGGCCGCATGAGGGTGCGGAGGTAACCGAGGAACTCTTCCGCGTACGGCGCAGCAGAGTGCCCGGCGGCAGTGAGCACGACCGACGCCGCGTCGAGAGCGGCGTGGACGAGCACGGTGAACTTGTCGTGCACCGCCGACGGCGCGAGGGACAGGCGAGAGCTCGCGTAGACTCCGTTGAGCACCTCGTACATCCGCGCGTAGTGAGGCATGTGCATAAACTCGCCGACGGGCCCATTTCCCGCGCCGATTTCGGCCGCAAACGAGTCCTCCCCCGGCTTTTCGCCCGGCTTGGGCGCGTCCTTGCCCTTCGCAGCCTCCTTGGGTGTCTCGGGCCGTTGCTGCGCGGGCGGCGGCGTCGTTTCCCCGACCACGTGATGGAGAATGGCGAGCACGCGGAACACGTGCACGAGCAGCCTCGCGCAGTGGGAGCGAATGCTCTCAATGTCGGACGACCGGCAGACGCCCGCGATGGCCTTGAGCGCGTCGGCGTGCGTGGCGACGTCCAGCCCAACCCACGCGCTCGTCACGTGGTCGAGCGCGAGGGGCATCATCTCTGCGCTGCACTCGCCGACGGAGGGCAGTGCCAGCGAGTCGCCGCGCGCCTTCATCGCGACCACGGCCGACGGCCACGGCGCCCCATACGCCTCGGTAAGGTGCACGAGCGCGAGGTAGCAGCCCGTCACCGCGTGACGAGAGGGCGGGTTGTGGAGGAGTGTCACGACAGACCGCAGCACGCGAGAGAGGTTCGCATCGCTCGGATCGAGCTCACGTGACGCCGTCTGCTCGAACCACCGCGCGGACCGCCGCGACGCGAGTGCCGTCAGCGCATCGCCGACCTGCGGCCAGTCTGATTCGGGGTACATGAGGGGAACGAGGCCGACCAGCGTCTCGGCAGCCTTCTCGCGCACCCGCGAGTCCTCGTCGCCGAGCATCTGGAGCGCAAAGTCCATGCACGCGGCGCGGAGGTCGCCGGCGCCCGGGAAGGACCGCGAGGGGCCGGACGCCTGCGCGGCGGCAAGGTCGGCGTGATCGGTCGTCGCAATGACGTCGAGCACGGCCGTGCGCACGAGCCAGTACGGATCAGCAGTGAGCTCAAGCAGCCGGCGCAGAAATTCCAGGGCAAGGTGGGGCGCCTGCGATGCGAGGAAAGGCGGTATCACGTGACCGGCGGCGATGGCTGCGAGACGGCGCGTCGTGGACGAGTCGTCGGAGAGCAGCGCCAGCACAGTTCCGCACAGCGAGCGGGCGGTCGATTCGCCGCACGCGGGGCTCGCGCCGCCGCCCTCGGTCGCGTTCGCACTACACATGGGAGGGAGTGCGTCGACGTCGAACTTTGCGACGAGCAGCATGGCGCCCAGAGCGCTGCCCGCGACGAGGGCGGCGTTTCCACGGAGGAGGGGGTCCTCGTGCGATGCGAACCCGAGCAGATCGGCGAGACAGCCGGTGCCACCGGACGCGATGGGGAATTGGGACGTAAACCGCGACGGGAAGAGAGAGACAAGGGATGCGGCGCACCCGCACACGAGCGACTTGACGCTGACCCTGCCAGTTGCCGATGTCGGGAGAGCGAGGGCGAGGAGCGCACCGAGGCATCGGTCGATGCCCGCAGCGCCCCCAAAGCACGTGACACACAGCTCGGCGTCGACAATTTTGAGGAGGTGCTGGATGGTCTCGAGAGACGCCGTCACTGCGTTGTGGTTCTGGTGGCCAAGTGACGTCACGGCGAGGCCGACAAGCGAGGCGACTGCGGCCGGCTGCACAAGCACGTCGCGGAGCGGCACCGCGGCGCTCTTGGCGTTCGGAATGGACGGAATCGACATGAGTTGCCTGAAGCAAAGCATTGCACCGAGAACGGCGTTGGCGTGGGCGGTCGCGGCCTCCTTCACGCTCTTGGCCGTCGCTGCGGCAGCCGCGGGGGCGGGCGCAGGCGCGGGTGCGGATTGCGGCGCAGACTGCCCTTGTTCCTTCTGTTCCTTCTCCTCCCCTGTTGGCGCTGGTGCAGCCCCGGATGCATCAGGCGCGGCTGACTTGTCTGCGGACGCTGCTTCAGCGGCAGCGGCGGCGGCGGCAGTTGTCGCAAGCCGCAGCGCTTCCGCGTGTTTCTCCGTGAGAGCGACGAGGGAGCGACACACGCTGGCAATTTGCGCCATGGGATCGAGGTGGTGCTGGCACATCGACGCAATCGCAGTCGCGGCCGTGCGACGAACAACGGCCGTCGGCGACGCCAAGTTTTCGACGAAACTGTCGAAGAAGAGCGTGACATCGCCCTCTGCGAAGAAGATGCCAAACGCCGCCGCGACCTTCTCGCACGCAGGCGCGAGCGTCTCCTGCACGGCCTCTTCGGTGCGCTCGGCGAGCTTGATCATCGCCGGCAACACGGACGACGCGAACACTTTGCACTTGGATGGCTTCACGAGGTGCGCGAGATCCGCAAATTTCGAGAGCGCGGCGCGGAGGGAGCGCGAAGGCGCATTTGGCCGCTTGATCTCCTTGTAGAGCTCCACCTATGAAGCGCCCCGCGTTTGAGTGCGCGCGAAACCACGTGCACGCAAGCACACATTTGCCCGATTGGAAGAAAATTATGCAGGCACGCACGCACACAAGGGCCCAGCAGGCTTCGCATCATGCAACGCAGCCCACGTGCCCATGCACGTACGTGTGCACGAAATGGAAAATAAATCCATGCAGACGCACGCACGCACACACACACCCAAGGGCCCAGCAGGCCTTCACACCACGAAACGCAGCCCACGAACCTGCACGCGCGCGAGGTGCATGTCCATAAGGTTGCGGATGAGCCTGTTCAGGCACTCGTCCGCCATCATGCGGACGTCCGAGTCGGCGTCATTGAAGCCACGAAGCAGGCCTGTCGCCACGCGCTCGAATCAGCCCACAGCGCACACTCAAGCGCACATGCACACGCAGACATTCGAAGTGATGCTTCTCGGGAGACCAACCGGAAACAGCCGCGGACAAGATGCGCGGGAAGTCAGCCGACGCCTTTATGTTGGCCGTGCACGTGAGATCGGCCAGCAGCTGACACGCCGCCAGCTTATCCTTCTTGGTGCCAGGCACTTCCTTTTCGCTCTTTCTGAAAGAGCGAAGGGCACGAGACCGTCACAACACGCAGACGTTTTCGGCGCATGGACTTGAACAAACATCCTGCCAAGCACGTACCGAGACAGAGTACCGACATAAACAACTGCACACTACCCATACACACAATGACGCCCAGATACTCTCTACGTACAAGACGCCGCAACGCACCTTTCTTCCGGAGGGACGTCGGGGTTGCCGACACCTAGCGTGTCATACGCGCGCAGAATTTTGTCCGCCATTTTACAGCAGGCGACGCACAGGCAGTTGTCACGCTTCGATGGGCCAACTCTACTGAGACTTCCTCGGCCAACAGCCCGGCCGAGGGCCAGCAGCCGTGCGGCGAATGGGGATAATGGATTACGAGTGTGTGGCCACGGCTTGTTCTTCCTCTCTCGCTGAGAGCAGCAGACAATAGACGTCATGTCGCGTAATGACGCACATTAAACTTTACGATTTATTTACGATATACTAAATTCAATAGACAAGATCATGCTAATTATTATCTATTTAATTTCCATAGGGAAAATCTGTACTGCGAAATCGTAATTACTCGGCACGTCGTTACCTCTCTACGCGGTGAGTTGCACAACGGTCGCAAAATCTTTTTCGGATTGCTGCGTACTTTCAACGTTGAAACTATCGTTTCTCTTCTCTCCCTCACTTTGCCTTACACAATTTTTGTAGTTTGTTTGCGAAGATGTCGATATTCACGCCCACCAACCAGATTCGCCTGACCAATGTGGCTGTCGTGCGCCACAAAAAGGCAGGGAAGCGCTTTGAGATTGCCTGCTACAAGAACAAGGTCATCTCATGGCGGGACGGAGTGTGAGTGAGGGCTTGTCCGTTATACATGTGCGCACGTTGTGTGTGCGCGCGCGCATGTATTGCTTGGTGAGTTGGGGTTATTCTGGCTGTTAATCACTTTTGCTGGTGCGTTCAGCGAAAAAGACATCGACGAAGTGCTGCAGAGCCACACGGTCTTTGCGAATGTGTCGAAAGGACTTGCGGCAAAGAAGGAGGACTTGACGGCGGCATATGGAACGGACGATCAGGACAAAATTTGCCTCGAGGTGTGTGGCGGGCTGCCCTTTCGACATTCCCGTTTTGTGGGGTCATGGGACGACGACGAGATTGCATAACTGGCGATGTGCATATTGTGCGTGTGCTCCCCTCTTTTGATGAGTGAGTCTCTGGCGTTTGCTGACACGGCTGTGTCGCACTGCAGATTCTCGCAAAAGGCGAGTTGCAAGTGTCCGATAAGGAGCGCAGCCACCAACTGGAATCAATGTTCAAGGAAATTGCGACGATAGTTGTGGACATGGTATTGTATCGTTGTGAGCGGTGTGCTGTGTGTGCGGTGTGTGTGCGGGGTGTGTGTTTGTGTGTGTGTGTGCTGTGTGTGTGCGTGCTGTATGTATGTGTGTGTGTGCTCTGTGTGTGTGTGTGTGTGTGTGTGTGTGTGTGTGTGCGCGCGTGGTGCGTCCGTACCTGGTCAATGCAGTGTGTGCGCGTGTGTATGTGTGTGTGTGCGCGCGCGCGTGTGTGATAGGATGTGCGGCCATTGCATCCCTTTTGCGTGAACGGGCTCTCTTGCCTGATCCATGCAGTCACTTACTTCGAACGTGTCCGTGTCGGCAGTGTGTGAATCCGGACACGAAGCGCCCCTATTCCGTGGCGATGATCGAAAAGGCCATTCGCGACATGCACTATTCGATCAAGCCCAACAGGACCGCAAAGCAGCAGGTGGGGCCGCCCTCCGCCCTTGTTATTCTCGTTGTGCTCAATGACAACGAATCTGTGCCCGTGTGCACGCGCTCACGCCTGCGCATTCCACTTCCGCGCGCGCACACACACACACACACACACACACACACACACACACACACACACACACACACACACACACACACACACACACACACACACACACATACACACACATACACACACCACACACACACACAAAAAGACAAAGATAAACACTCACTCATGTTCCACCCCTCTATGCTTTGTCTCTCTTCTAAAGCCCCTGTGTATTGCTTCTGTGAAATCTCCGCAGGCTCTTGACGTTATCCGCGAGCTCAAAGAGCGGATTCCGATTCAGCGCGCACAGATGCGTCTGTTTCTCACTCTGCCGCAAAAGGACGCCAAGCGCATTCGCGAGAAACTTGCGCCGCACCTCGCAGCCGTCGAGAAGGAGGACTGGGACGGGGACTTGGAGTTGGTGCGTGTGGCTTACTTGTGCATGAGTGTTTTGTGTGTGCGTGTACTTGTGGTGCGTGTGTCTCCGCGCGAGGAGACATTGCATTGCCATGGCCTGTGTTGCCTCGCGTTCAATTCTGACCAGTTTTTTCTTCTCTACGCACAGACGTGTCTGATTGATCCCGGCAACTTCCGTGTTGTGGATGAGACAGTGCGGGCCGAGTCGAAGGGAAAGGCCGTGTTGGAGGTCGTAAACCTCAAGAACACGGAGGAGGGCGACGAGAAGATAGAGTGAAGCCAATAGAGAGCACGACAGTGTCTACTCACGCAATTCCTCCAGTTGTTGGAGCAAGTGGGCCACGAACTGTTAACTTTGGATGCAGTCTTGCGCCAGAAACTTCCGTGGCATCGGCCTCCAGGTCGTGCAGTCGCGTGGTTGTAGGCATGTGAACACCCACAGCTTTATGCATCATTTTATGCATCCGGCAATGGGGAAAGTAAGACGAAAGCGCAGCAATGTCCCCCGCGAAGGCCTCTCCAAGAGGCAATGAACAGCGGACAAACGCACGCACGCAAGCGACAACGCGACGGCGAGCAGAGAAACGATAGCAGCAAACCACGGCAGCGCAGCGCAACCGCAGGAGAACCAAAAATATTGAGCACAGCACATCCTTAAGCCTGGGAGAAGTCCCACGCACTGCCATCGGCGTCTGTGCCGCCGTCGCTTTCCCTCCGCGCAAGCGCCATTCCGACGCCCGCAACGGCCGCGCCCGCATCGAACCCGACGAGTCCGGACAGGGCGGATGGGTCCACGCCGGCGAGATCGAACATGTAGTCGGCCTCAGAGGTGAAGTAGTTGCGGTAGTCCTCTTTCACCTACGTGCGCAGCAAGACATGAGAACGAATGCCCGCGATCGG
>CALSCQ010003098.1:0-14126 GCA_943704525.1 Pigoraptor vietnamica | reverse complement strand
TGGAGGGGGGGGGGGTGGAGGGCTGGGACCTCCACGCTTGCGCACGGAGGATGTTTGCGCGAAAGTACCCCCAGATGCGCGCACGCACGCACATAATTCACCAGCTTGCATCCACTTTGACGCATCACGCACAGCACACACAGACACACACACACACACGCTTTCGCACGCACACATTGCGCGCTGACCGCATCCTTAACCGCCAACACACCGTGCCACAGGGGATACCCGTGTCCACCCTACAAGATTATTATTCTCGACGAGGCAGACGCCATGACGCGGGATGCCCAGACGGCCCTCCGTCGCACGATGGAGACGTACTCGAAGGTCACCCGTTTCTGCCTCATCTGCAACTACGTCAGCCGGTGCGTTGTGCGTGATTGTGCAGCGCCCCGTGTGCCACTTGTGATGTTTACAGCGGTAGCTTCTTGGCACGCACAGATAGACGCACGCGTACACCCACACACACGGACATACACACACACACACGCATACACACACACACATTGTGTGCCTTGGAGTGCTCTTGATTCCTGTCTCAGTGTCCTTTGCACGTCCTAGGATCATCGAGCCCCTGACGTCCCGCTGCGCCAAGTTTCGCTTTAAGCCGCTGTCGGAGCCGATCATCACGCGCCACTTGGGGATGATATGCGCCAACGAAGGGGTTGTATGCGCGCCAGAGGTGGGTCTAAATTGCACTTGCGCGCGTGTGCGTGCGCACGTACACCCACATACACGCACACACACGCACACGCACACGCACACGCACACCCACACCCAAACACACGCCACCCGCACACGCCACACACAAAGAGAGAGACACACACATTGCGCTCGTACATACACAAACACACTGACGCACAATCATATGGAGATCGATGCCAACGGCCCGTGCGCCTTTGTTTTGCGCAGGCGGTGTCTGCTATTGTCAAGGCGTCGGAGGGTGACATGCGCAAGGCCATCACATTCCTTCAGAGCGCCCATAGGCTCACTGGCGGCGAATCGATTACAGAGGACGACATTCGCGACATTGCGGGGGTGCGTCTAACTGCGCGCGCGCGCGTGTGGGTGTCCGTGCGTGCGTGTAGTGTGTGTGTGTGTGTGAGTGTGAGTGTGTGTGTGAGTGTGAGTGTGTGTGTGTGTGTGTGTGTGTGTGTGTGTGTGCATGTGTGTGTGCGCGCGTGTGTGTGCTTGCCTACTGCAGGTGTGCCTGTGCCGTGCCTGTGTTCGTGTCTGTAGCTGTACATGCAGTGTGCGTGAGGTATGCGTGCGTGTGCTTATCTGCGCGTGCACAGATGATTCAAGAAAGCGTCGTCCAAAGCCTCGTCGTCGCGTGCCGTTCGAATTCCTTCGAGCGGCTTGAGGCGGCAGTGAAGGACGCCATACTCGCCGGCCACAGCGCCAATCAGATCATCACGCAGGTGCGAATTGAGCGCCCCCATGTACCACACACTTCATATGCACAACACCACATACACGCACGCACATTTCGTCTCTGACACAGTGCGTGATTCCTTCCAGCTCTTTGATGTGCTGCTGTGCCTCGACGGCGTGTCGGACACGCAGCGCTCCCTCATCCTCGTGCGACTTGCGCGGGCCGACCACCGTCTCACGGAGGGCGCGGACGAATACCTCCAAGTGCTGGACACTCTGGCCTTCGCCATGGGCGTGCTCAGTGGCGCCGTGACGTCCCTATGATGCATGATGAACTTCAGATTGCCCTCGTTTTGTTTGCAGGAAGTCAACTGTGCGCGGCGAGCAGAAAAACACAACGCCTCGGCGCCTCTGTTTAACGATGCACTCTTGACGACGGCAATGTGCAGCGCGGGACAGTTTAATAACGGTGAAACGCCGCGAGGAACGCATAGAAAGAGACGAAAGAGACGCGCACGCAACGGCCGCAATGCACGCGCCGCGGCAGCACACGCTGCGAGGGACAGAGAAGAACACGCCATTCAGATCGTGTGCGGGGCACTGAGCAGGCCATGCACCCGAGAGTGTGGGCGAGACGAGCGACGGCGGTCACTTTTTGATCTTGGAGGCATTCCGCGCGCGAGAGAGCATCGAGCGCGGCAGCGTAAACGTCTTGAGCGCCGCAATCTCCTTGCGGTAGCGCCTGTACGGCTTGTAGTGGCCCACAATCTCAATGATCTGCGATCGCAGCAGGAGCGTCGCCTTCGAGCCCGTGTTCTGGATCACGTCCATCGACTGAAGAAGCCGCTTCTCGTCGTTGTTCGGGGAGAACATGTACAGATTGGGGTGGCGGCTGTACAGGCGCCCCTTCCCCGCAGCCAGCAGGTAGACATTGACGTGCGCGCCGAGCAGAAACTCCGTCTTGGCATCGATCGACTGCGGGTTCACCGGCGTCACGCCGTACTTGCCGCGTATCATGAGGTGCCGCGGGAAAAAGCCCGGCGGCGACGGCGGAGACTCGTCGAGGGGGACGGCGGTCGAGGCCGCAGCAGGCGTCGACTCGCCGGCGGCCGACTCGGCGTCGCTCTCGCGGTCGCTCTCGTCGTCATCGCCCTCCGCGTCCCCGTCGACGTCGCTGTCGGCGGCAGGTCGGCGCGCACGCGACCGGCGCCCGCTGTCGAACGAATCCTCAACGCCGGGTGTGTCACGTGGCGAGCTGCCGTCGTCGAAGCCCGACGCGGAGGGGGCATCGCGGCGGGGTGGGCGGCCGAGGGCACCCTGCACAGAGCGGACAACACTCATCAACGGGCGCCCACCAGGCTTTCCGTATTGGCCACCCTGCCCTGCACTCAATCCCCGCAAACCCTTCTTTTCGTCGCCGCACTCACAGCCGGACCCCCACTGGCATCGCGAGCTAGTACATCATGCACATACGATAACAACATGCGCGCGTGCATTGCAGAACACCCACCAGTTCGCGAGGCTCCACAGAGTCCCTCGACTCGGGCTTTGGCACGCGCGTGCCCTTGTAGTCGCGCATGATGGCCGCCTTCGCAAAGTCCATGCAGCGCAGCAGCGCGTCCCGAACGGCCGTCGGCGGAAGGGGGTCCACGCCGAGCGACCGCGCGAGGGCGCCGCCGCCGCCGCCGTTGTGCGCCTCGTTCTGCTGCGACGTCAGGTTCTTCGCCGCCTGTGCGAGGATCACCCTGTATATGTCGCATACCTTGCGGATGTCGCGCGTGAAGTCCGCCTGGAGCACGCTCCGAGCGAGGTCCAGGTGGCCCGCCACGCCGTGCTCGATGCGCTCCTTGTCCCTGCGCCGCTGCGACCGCGACCGTATGACAGGTCCGTCCGCCGAAGAGGCCGCACGCGAGCTGGGCACGATTGGCACCGTCGCCAGCACGAACCCGTCCGTGCATATGCAGCACACCGGGCAGTTGCCACACATGCGGCAGAGGGTACCGTCCACGTCGTCGCACACGCACTCCCCGGCCGCGCCGGCGGGCGCAGCGCTGGGAACGACGCCCCCCTCGCCGTCCTGCGCGTCTGGTTTGGTGGTGCCGACAGGACGCCGCACGCGCGTCGACCGTCTGTCGCACACGGGGGCACCAAGGTCAGAACTGACAAAGACGGCACGTGACACCCATCGCCTTCACTCAGCTTTGCCCAATCACCACGCGATTCGCAGCCCAATCACCACGCGATTCGCACCAGACAGCGCATGCATCCGCTTGCCGTGCGCGTGTCTCACATACCTTACGAGGCCATCCTCCGCACCCTCGCCTTTCGCGTCGTCGTCTCCGTTGGGCGGGCCTTCATAGTCGCGCTGCGGCACGGCCCCGTCGGCAATCCCCTCCGCCGACACGCTCTCCCCAACCGCTTGCCCCGAGCGCTCACGAAGCGCGCCGGCATCCACGACGCTGTCTTCCTGGAGGCCCTCAAGTTCTCCCGCTTCCACGGAGCCAGGCGATCCCTCAGACCCGGCGCCGTCGTTCCCGTCCACTTCATCGTCCATGTCGTTCTCGCTGTCGCCGCTCTCGCCGTCGTCGCCGCCGTTGCCCCCGTCGTACGAGCCGTCGTTGTCGCTCGTGGCGACGTCCGAGTCACTGTCCAATAGCGCGATCGTGCGCGGTCGCTGTCGCGGAGGCAAATCGGAACCGGGCGCTTCCGACCCGTCATCGCGAAGGCGTTTGCGAGGGGACTCGCCACTCCTGCCCTCCGACAGTGCGGCGGCGTCTGGCACTGCAGCACCGTTGCTGCCCATTCCTTCGTCCGCTGGATATCGGCTGAAGAGAAGTGGGACGGCGTTGGCCGCGACGGGTTGCAGCACCGTAGAACGAGTGCCGCAGCCGGGAAAGGTTCGCCGGCGCAAGGGGAGAGTCGTTCAACACCGCCGATGTGAAACCCAAAACACGCCAATGCGCCCGTTCGAAGAAGAGGCGGCTTTCGGGGGGTTTGGATGGAACGTTGGATCGCCGGGAAGAAATGTGCGGCCGTGGCGTCTCAAACTCGCGATTTGGCGATACCACGCCAGACAGTGAAAGCACAGCCGGCAAAAGGGCGAGTCTCACAGTGCGGAGAAAATTCCGCTCCGCAAGACGCGCTTTTCGTCGATAATCGCGGCGATTTTCTTTTTTTTTTGGGACGGTGAACGATGCAGAACAGGCGCCTGGTGCGTCAAGGCCAGTCACTGTCACGTGATGCATCGGAAAATAATCGGAAAGTGTTTACGACAAATCGCGCAAACGGCGCCCGGCGTCGTTCTTTCATTACTTTTTCGGCACACAACAGTCGACATGGAAATCCAGCGCCGCCAGAACCAACAATGCGGCCGTTGTGGACATGTCACGCAACGCACGCGCCCTCGCACGGACGAAACGACGCGGGCTGCCCAACTCAGACCTCGGTCATGGACGAATCCGCCTTGAGCACATACTTGTCGGCCTTGTGCTGGACGTCCAGGGGAAACGAGTAGGGGAGATCGATCGCGCCCGTGTCCAGCACATTCGCACCGTAGTCTTTGCGGATGTACTTCAGCAGGGCATCGAGGGCACTCTGCGACAAGAAGGAAGCGTGGGTCAGGGGCCCGCCTCCACGCGCTACTTTCACGAGGTTGCACGTTTCCACGCCCACGCTGTAAGCACGTGCACCCACCGCCTCCTTGGCGCGCTTGATCGAATGGCCGATGCCTGTCGTGCGAACACACGAGCGCGTTAATCGAGGGTCCAGTGAGGCCATACAAGGCTATCAGCCGCAAAAAAAATTGAATGCACGCAAAACGGCACACGCACCGCGGCCAATCTCCTCTTCTTGATTATACACAGCGACTTCGAAGACGGGAAGATGGGACAAGCGGCCACTCTCGCGCACGAGGCTGGAGGAGCGTGTGTCAGCACGGAAAGGAGAATTAGAATCCCATGCTCTAAATCAACACTGCCCGCACACGCGCACACACGCACACACACACACACACACACACACACACACACACAGACACACACACACACACACACACACACACACCGGTACTCGACAACGGCTGGCTTCGACTGCAGCACGAGTGCCCTGAGGAGGTCGCGCTCGGGAAGCGGCGACTGGAGCGTCTGATCCATGTCAATCTCGTCCACCACCGGCCCAAAAAAGTCCTCAAAGAACTTGCGGGCGCGGCCGAGGCCCTGCGGCGGCCGGCAGAGTCAGCGCCACTGCACAAAAATGCACTGGGAAGCAGCCGAAAAGTCGAAGAGAGCAGCGCGGCAATGGCGGGCAAACGCGTGACGCCAGCGAGGCATGCGACCGAGGGGCGTGGGAAGGAGGCGTAGTGGAGGCGTGGACAATTCTTCGGTTGTGAGTTTGTGAGGCAAAATTGACAGCGAATGGATTGATATAGAGGGGTAGGAGAGAGGAAGAGGATGCGCAGCAGTCCGCCCACACGAACCTGCGTCTGATAAATGACGCCGACGACAGCAAAGAGGTTCTGGCTTACGAACTCGCGGACTTCGGCGGGCGCGAGTTTCTGCTCACACGACGCACGCATGAGGCAGATGGCGAGCGAACAATAACGGCGCACCCGGGCGAGGCACAGCGCAAGCGATATCATCCAGCGCGCAGAACGGAGGACACAGACGGACGTGGGCGTTAAAGAATCAACACAGCGGTCGAGGCACACGCCATTGGGCCGAACAAACAGGCAAGAGACACTAAGAATCGACTCGGCATGCGCAAACAACCCACCGTGGAAATGAACACATCGAGGCCAAACTGTTTCCCAATGCTGTATGCAACCTCCGAGGACGTGACAAAGAGCACAAGGGACTGCACGTTGCGCGCCGGGAAGGCGGGGAATCGCGACAGGAAGTAGTCGCCCGCGATCTGACGGATCGTGAGGCACCCTGCACACACGCGCATAAGTAATGGGTGCTTCTCTCCTTACTCTCCGTGTCCACTGCGTGCTCTGAACTCTTCCCTCTCGCTATTGAGGCAGCACGTCGCGAACCCGCGCGAACCATCAGGCCCTCACCTTGCAATACAAGCCGCGCGTGCACGTTCAGCGCGACCGCCTCTCCCTGGGGCTGCATCCTGCGTCGCGTCACGGCAACGTCCAGAAGCTGCTGAAGGTCGCTGGTCACCTGCAGCCCAATGCGCTGCGACAGCGCAAACACTTCCGCGGCAATCTCATCGGCCGACACGGGCGCTCGCCGCACAATCTGCAACGACACAGTGGCGTGAACGGGCGCGGCAATGTACGCAAAATTCATGAACCTCGAGAGAACCACGCACAGACGCGCACGCGCCCGCATTTATATCACACACGCCCACGTGAATCGGGTCCGCCCGTCGCATGCATGCCCACCTGCTGCTCCTTCTTCGCCTGTTCGAGCTCAAACTTGGCCATGGCGTGCGTGAGTGCGAGCTTCTTCTCGCCTTCCTTGCCCTCGTTGCGCACGTCTGGCGACACTTCGCTTCCTGGGCGACGCACGACGTACGTGCGGATGGCCATTGCAGACGCGGGGACTGCAACTCCGCACAGCACAGCATTACACACCGCAAGCACGACCTACACGTTTGCCGAGTACACGTGCACATAAGAAGTGACAGAGAGAGAATTGCAACCCACGCTGTGAGCGGACGGCAGCGGTCCGCACGGCTGCAGCGGCCGGTCGCAACGCCAACAGGACCCTCATTGCTGCGTTTCTCCGCGCACGCACGCACACGCACAAGCCGCGGCGCAACGCAAAGCGGAGTGAAACTCAAATGGGACGCACGCAGAATAATGATGCGGCGCAAACGTTGAGTGCATGTGCGCGATTTCTGACGTCATTACAAACCAGTCGTCATTGGGCGCTCATTACAAAACCCTCCATTGGCACGTGACCTTTCCCGCCAAAACGGTTTCTCAACAGCGACAAACTGAAAAGCACATTCGCACCGTGGGCGAACTGGCGTCGCACAGCCGTCGTTCGAGAGGACTGAAACGCCGGAGTCACCTGCGTCTTGTTTGCTGTGCGTCTTGTTTGCTGTGCGCAAACAGCGACTGTGCGTGGGCCGACTGAGCGGCGGGCGCTGCCGGTAACACGAGGACGCCGATGGACGTGGACGATGGCGACCCCCTCGACTGGCCGGCGTCGTATGGCGAGCTCAAGACGGTGGACTCGCTGCTGCGGTGTTCCATTTGCTACGAGTATTACAAGACGGCCATGGTCCTTCCCCAGTGCTCGCACAACTGTGGGTTGCCGCGTGCGCCCTGCGTGTGTGTGCATGCGTCGGTGTGCGTCTAGTGGGCGCGTTTTTGTTGTGTGTGATTTGATTTATGATCGTGTGTTGCGAGTGAAATGTTTGCGTGTGTTTCTGCATGCGTGTGAGATGTGAATGTGCCACTGATGCCGGTGACATGGTCCCACGTCAAGCAATCGGGAGGCGTATAAGTGTGTGCGGAGTTACGTCACACAACCGCTTGCCTTCTCATCGTTTCATTAACTGCAGATTGCTCCCTTTGTATTCGGCGCTTCCTTAAATTCGAGACGCGGTGCCCCACGTGCTTGCATGTGAGCAACTCGCACCAATTAGCGCACTTATCCTCGCGTGTGCGCAATTGTGGTTGTCCTTCCCCGGCCCTCAAGTGTGTGCGCGCGTGTGTGTGCGCTTGCATCTTATGTCTTCCGGTGGTGCGGCTTTCGACGTGTGCGGTGTATGTGTGCACTCACCGCACGTTATCTGTAGGCTGCGGTGGAGCCAGATTTGCAAAATAATCGCACTCTCGACGACCTCGTAACAGCGTTCAAGGCAGTGAGGTAACGCACACAGACACGCACATGCATGCACGTACACACACACACACACACACACACACACACCCCCCCCACACACACACAGACACACACACACACAGACACACACACACACACACACACACACCACACACACACACAGACACACACACACACAGACACACACACACACACACACACAGACAGACACACACACACACAGACACACACACACACAGACACAGACACACACACACACACAAACGCGCGCTTTTCTTTCTGTTTGCTTTAAACGCTGCGTGAGTCGCTCTCATGCACACATAACGACACACTGGCACTATGTCCTCATACCGGGTAATGATTCGCATGCAGACCACGTCTGCTGGAACTTGTTCGTACAACTCTCGAGCCGCACAAACCCGCACCAGGCAAGTGTTGCGCAGTCGGCACACTGTGTGCGGTCGTGTTTATTGTGTGCGTTCGTGTTACGTGTGCCTCGTGACATCTTCATCGTCCCTGATTGAATTTGAAAGGGACTGAGCGTGACCCTTGGCAGTTTCCGAGACCCCGACTGTCGGTCGGCGGAAGGGCGAGGGCGGCAAGCAGCCGCTCACGCCAAAATCGAACCGAACGCCGCGAGTTGTGCAAGAGGGCAATGGACGGAAACAGAAGGGAGCCGCTGCCTCCGTCGCGGCGAACGACGAGGAAGGTGGCGACAGCGACGGGTCGTATGTGGCGGACGTGCGGTCGCGCGACGACGCGGACACAGGTGTGTGTGCAATGCGTAAGGGCGCGAGGCACGGTCGCGACGTATGGTGGGAGGACATGGAATAATCTCGCGAAGTAACAACGCCCTTCGCAGCTGCACGTGACTTGCGACAGCCGCTTCCACACAACGCGCGCCCTGGCTTTCCTCCAGGTGAGTTTGCTGTTGGTTTGGGTGGTCGAAGAGAACTACGCGCGCTTCCTTCACACACGCATCGCGCAACCGCGCTCATGTGCTTCGCTCCTCAGTGAATGCGGTCGCTTCGCCAGCGGCTCCCACGGCCGGTCTCATTGGCGAAGACGCGGCTGCGAAGGTTGCGTGTCCCGTGTGCGCCGCGATGATGCCGCAGACGAAAATCAACGCGCACCTCGATGCGTGCCTTGAGCGCGATGAACGGAAGGAATCGCTGCGAAAGTGCGTCCGCCGGCCCTGCATGCCGTACGCAGTGTGGATGTCTGCTTGTGTCACACGCAGCGTGCAAGCTGTCTCTCGTTGTGCACTGCTGCACACTCGCATGTTGCGCTTCTATTCGCCCTATACGTTACTCTTTGGCCGCGCGTACCAACGCGTGTCTTGCGCTTACTCGCCCTCGCGAATGGCGCGTGCAGACCGGCGGCGCCGCTGTTTTCTGTGCCGGGCGCGTCGCAATCGAAGCTGGCGCCGCCCAAAGGCCCAAAAAAGCAAGAGCTGCCGGTGCCACGGAAACGAATTCCGAAAATGGTTTACTCGATCGTAAAGGATGGGCAGCTCCGGAAAATGCTGCTAGAGCATGGGCTGCCGACGACCGGCGACAGACAGGTGTGTTTATGGCTCTGTGTGTGTGTGTGTGTGTGTGTGTGTGTGTGTGTGTGTTTGTGGCTGTATATATGTGTGTGTGCGTGTGCGTGCGCGTACGTGCGTGCATGCGTGTTTGTGTGTGAGCATACTCTTCTGCCTTGAGGGGTGCGTCCATCTCACCCACACCCCATGCTCACAGGCACTGATTGCTCGCCACACCGAGTTTGTGCTCCGATTCAACGCGCAGTGCGACGCGGCGAACCCTCGGCCGATCGCAGACATCGTCCGCGAGGTGGTGCAGGCAGAGGCCGACCGCGCCCGCATGTCACGTGAGCGTCCGAATGGTAGGCCGCATGCGGACGCAAAGGCGAACCCTGCGGCGCTCGAGGAAGCCCAGCGAAAATACCGTATCCATCTCGCCTTGATTGTGCAATGCGCGCGCATTAGATTGGGTGTACGTGAGGAACGTCAGCGTTTGTGTCATGGACAGCTGGCTAGTGTGCATGGGTGTGAGAGTATGTTTATGTATGTGGTGTGTGTGTGTGCACGTGAGTGCGCGCGCGCGTTTATGTGTCGGCCGTGTATTGCTCAGCGTATGTCAAGCTCTCGTTATCTCTTTCACTGCCCCGATCAGTCGCTGCAAACCAAAGCGAGTTTGCGCGTCTTACGGAAATGGCGCGTGCGCGGTTGAAACCCAAGTCGGCCCCGTCACGTAACGAGGGCTCTGCGGCGCCCGTGTCGGTCGAGGCCGGTGATGTTGCTGTGGCACCGTCCACGAACGCGTGCCGTGTCGAGAGTCCCTCGCGGCGGCCGCACAACGCGCGCAGTCCTTCATCGGCGCAGAGCGGGCGTGGGGTGTCGCAAGTGGACGGCGTGTGCGAGTCGCAGTTGCTCGACACGGAGGGAAGCGACTTGGATCTGTGCGATGCGCATCCCGTGCGCCTGCGCGACCTCAAGGGAAGCTCAGTGGATGACACTACTGCGCTGCTGGGAGAGCAGGCGCAGGGCACTAGGAAGCGTCGCGTCAGCACGTGGGTACAGGCGCCTGTCTCTGCTCGTTTTATTTGTCCCTTTCCTTAGTGTGGACTTTTGCATTCGGTGTGAACCCGCATTGTGTTGTTGTTGATGGGCCGGTGTGGTTTGCAGCGCATCCTTTGACGACATGGACGACTTTGTTGCTGCTCGCCCTGCGCATACACGCCGCTCGAATGCGCAGCCGCCGTCCGACGACATGCTCAGCGGCGGTATGTGAACAGTGCGTCGCGTGCGTGGCCGGGCGCATGCCACTCGTCCGTGTTACTGTTGTGCGTGACCGCGCATTGATCCGGAGGTCGCGTGCGGCTGATGTCTGTGCGTGCTGTCGTGCAGGATCGGCCAACAGCGAGCTGCGCAGATCGAAGCGCGCGCGGCGTGAGCCACAGCAGGCCTGATGGCAGTACCCGTGCGATCAGTTACGACGAATTGCGCATGTTTTTGTCGCGATACACTGCTCGAGTCTCCGTTCAGTTGGCGCCGAATGCAATGTCGTGTTGCTCTGTCGCCGTCCCCAAGGGTCCTCGCAAGCTGTCTTCTCTGTCTGTCTGAACGCGTGTGTGCAAGTGCACGTAAGCATACATTCCACCCTTTTAGTTGCACGTGGTCAGCTGTATGCCCCGGCGAAGGCCACCCTTCGCGCGTCAAACGACCCATCCGCAATGGACGCGCGAATGTCTGCGAAAAATAGCTCGTAGTGCCGCAGGTTGTGGCTAGGGGTCGAGAGGAGGGGGGGGGGGGTAAGCCCTCTCTACACGCGATGAAGTACACGGGGAGTGCGGCCATCCCCAATCGGATACAGCAAGAGACCCCTCATATGACGCCCACAGACAGACAGATGGCGCACCACGCGCTGGACTTCCGCACATGTGTGGCGCAGTCGGGCACGCACCTCATCAGCAGGACTGCGGCGAGCATTTCGTGCGTGTTCAAGAGATGGTGGATGTACGCGCGAGAAAACCCCTTGACGCACGACGCGCACCCGCAGCCCTCCTGCAGTGGGCGCGCATCCTCCACGAACGCGTCGTCCCACAGGCACAGCTTGCGCTCTGTGCGTGTTACAGATAAGCCGTCACCGACGATAACACAAGTCGCATATCTCCTTCCCCTGCAACTACCGTCCACACATACGTACACACAATCGCGCGAAGAGTGCCATCCTGCGCACGATGTCGACGTGCGCAACAGACATGGCACTCACCTGGGTGAAACTCAGGCCGCGAGAACGAAAACACGAGCGCGACGCCCAGCTCGGCGGCCTGCACGGGGTAGTGGCCGTCGAACAGATCGATGCCCCACGTGACCGAATCCAGGACCTCCTCTGCGCTTGGTACAGACAGCGTCAGAGGCACAGTGCGCCACGGCGTCACGTGATGAGCGGGTGTAAGCTGGTGCAAGCCTGTGTGAGGGTGTGCGGCATGCCGCAGCGAGTGTAAATGGCGCAAAGCGGCGCCAACTCCAATGACGCAGCGCACGCACCCGGCGACCCCATTCCGTAGACCATGCGCGGTTTATTCTGGGGGATCCGCGCCTGCGATAAACGACGGACAGCGTATCAGAAGCGCCACTCATGCACGGCCATGCACGGAACACAACCGCACGCATACAGCGAAGGAAACAATTGGACCCCACAGGCGAGTAGGCGGATTTACGCCCTTACCCACAATCGTCGTGCGCGCAATGGCTTCCCGCTGCGTTGCATGCTCACCGGAGCCCAATCCTTCCACGACATACCCTGCAGCATCACGCGAAAAGACACTTACTCCGGATGAATACATGCGCAGCAAACACCCTAAAGGGAAACAACCCACCAGCCTCCCACCAGCCACACACATACACACACACAGACACACAGACACACAGACACACAGACACACAGACACACACACACACACACACACACACACACACACACACACACACACACACACACACAACTCTATCAAATGGCATGCCAGCCGTCGGCCGTACCATCCAGCTCCCGCATTGCCGTCTCCGAAGCCGAGCGCTCGCGATCCGCCAACGAGGACGACCCCGTGGCAACGCCAAACAGGGGAATCGACGACAACACCTGCGACGACGCGCGTGAGCACAACCGCATCGCACATCAACGCGGCACGCGGCACACTGATGACTGAGTTTTGGGGTTGGCGAAGGCGCAAGAACCGAGTTATAAGACGTCAGGGGACATGGAGGGAGAGTCCGCAAGTCAGGTGACGGGAGACTGGATCATCATGAAACCTTCACCCGACACAGAGAGAGTTAATGCCAGTTGTGAATGAACATCCAAACTATTTGTCAAGTGCACACTTTGAGTTCGAAGTAAACAGCATATCTTCGGGTATCAACGAACAGCAGTTTGGGGAAGTGCGTGTGGGTGTAGTGACTTGGAGGGTGGGAAGGAGAGGGGGACATGGGTACAAACACACCTCGTCTGAGCGTCGGATGCTGAGGTACTCATCAAGAAATGCCAATGTCCTGTCGGGCGGGGCAAGTGGACGTGCGTGCGTGCGTGTACGTGTAAGCGTGCGAAGAAGGACGCCGAGTGTGCCGGCACGTGGCCAGAGTGAGAGCGCGTGCACTGTGGCCCAGTCAGTGCAAGGGAGTCAAGCACCTGCGCACATCAAGCACCCGCCTGTCGACGGACTTGCGGATGCGCTTTTTCCCGTTGCCGTCGGAAATGTTGTCCGACAGCGCAACGACGGCGTCCGGCCGCATTGCACGCACGGACTCGGCGTACATTTTGGGCGTCAGCTGGATGCGATTCATGTTGAGTGCCACGCTGTCGCTCTCGTGATTCCATACCCTTCTCAACCCTCACGCACACACACACACACACACACACACACACACACACACACACACACACACACACACACGCACGCACGCACACGCACACACACGCGAGGGCGCGCGCAGCCATACGCATGCGTACTCGTACACGTACACGCCCACGCGCACCGCTGGGTCCCCCACACACGCACCTTTGCTCTTCCACTGTGCGTCACAATCGATACGTACGCCTCGCCATTAAAACCATCCAAATTCGCGGTCAGCGAATCGCGCACACCGGCGACGACAACAGTGTCCGACTGCGGTCATGGCGCGGTTAAGACGGGCTTTCAGTTTTGACTTCCCGCCACACACACACGCACACATACACACGCACATACGCGCACGCAGACACACACACACACACACACGCACACACACGGACATACACACACACACACACACACACACACACACACACACACACACACACACACACACACACACACACACACACACACACACACACACACACACACACCGGTACTCGACAACGGCTGGCTTCGACTGCAGCACGAGTGCCCTGAGGAGGTCGCGCTCGG
>CALSCQ010003097.1:0-12467 GCA_943704525.1 Pigoraptor vietnamica | reverse complement strand
GTGTGTGTGTGTGTGTGTGTGTGGTGTGTGTGTGTGTGTGTGTGTGTGTGTGTGTGTGTGTGTGTGTGTGTGTGTGTGTGTGTGTGGAAGTGAATGAGTGAAGAGCAGTCGAGGAATGCACCCGTACCAAACACACGTGACATCCGACGTAACGTTACTCTTGGTGTTTTGGTTTCTAATAGAAAAAGCATGACGTGCCATCGACCCGCCGAACGCGCATCTCTGTGTTTGTGCGCGTGCGCTTGTGGTGTGTGTGTACGTGCCGAAACTGCTGTTAATGGTTTGCGTGCTCGGAGTGAGCGCAGTGCGTGTGAGTGCTGTGCGCGTGCCGTGCGTTTGAGCGCGGCTTGTCCACCCTGCCAACATGATGGCCCGTCACCCCCGCGCGCACTCGCCGCCCACCGCATGGGGACTGCTTGCCGGCCGACAGTGCG
Organism: Pigoraptor vietnamica; assembly: GCA_943704525.1. Lineage (NCBI taxonomy): Eukaryota > Filasterea > Ministeriida > Capsasporidae > Pigoraptor > Pigoraptor vietnamica. Next base: position 12,033 of record CALSCQ010003097.1, on the reverse strand, counting down.
GTGCGCCGAAATCAAGTCTCTCGGGTGCGTGTACGAAAATGTGTATAGTGCGAAAATGTGCCAAGGCGCAAAGGGTTGGGTGCATCTGCGTGAAATCGGTGGGAGGGACGTGCGTGCGATGGGACGTGCTGAGCATCGCTGCTTGTGCAGGCAAGCCGTTCGTGAGCCTGCTTTCCCTCGTCGAGCGGCTGGACGTCGCACACGTGCTCGAGGGGCACGACGGCTGCGTCAACACCGTGCACTGGAGCGAGGACGGCGCCATCCTCGTCAGCGGCTCAGACGACCACACGGTGAGTGCCGTGCATCGCCCGTTACGCTCAGCCGTGCCTCCGCACCTTGGGAATGAATGAATAAGGGTGGCTGCTGGCTGTGCCTGGGTGTGGTCGATTGGCGTTCGCGCCCTTCCCACGCCAGCAGTGCATGTTCACAACCCAACGCTTCGTCCTCTGCCCTGTGCCATGCGCCGGCGAGAGCGAACCTCCTGCCGTCAGAGTGACGCCACTTGCGCGTCGCAGGTGCGGCTGTGGGACTATCCGTCGGGCCGCCAGCGTCACGTGATAAACACGGGACACTCTGCGAACGTGTTCAGCGCCAAGTTCATGCCTTCGAGCGACAACTCCCTGCTGGTCACGTGCGCAGGGGACGCGGAGGTGCGTCGCGCGCCGCGGACGATGCCCTTCTGACTCGTACTCCGTGGTGGAGTGTCTCATGTCTATAGCTGATCCGAGTTTACTCGTAACCCCCATCTTGCGTTTCACTGTCGTTTCCTTCCGTTTCCGCCGAGCCATAACGCCCACCCCATCGCGTGCTGCAGGTGCGCATATTCAACGCAGAGGGCCGCCTGCTGCGGCTGTACGAGTGCAACGGCACGCGGGTGAAGAAGATCGGCCTTGAGCCAGGAAACCCCCACTTTTTCATGTCGTGTGGCGAAGACGGTGCGTGGGCGTGTGTCACACAGTGCCTGACTGGGTGTGGTCGCGAGCCGTATGTGTTGAAAGTGCCGCTAGTGTGCGTGCGTACGTGCGAGTACGTGAACTTTGCCCCCAAGGGCTCCAGTGACGCCGACCCCGCGCAGGCACCGTGCGCCAGTATGACCTCCGCGAGGACCACACGTGCGGCGTGCGGCGTGGCGCAGGTGGTCGTGGCCGTCGCACCGATCGCCGCCCGTCGGACTGCGCAGGCACTGTGGCCGTGAACGCCGGGTTTCAGCTCAACAGCATCACCGTGTGCCGCTCTGCGCCGCACCTCTTCGCTGTCGGCGGTTACGACAAGCGCGTCCTCGTGTTTGACCGACGCATGATGCGCCCGGCAGCCACTGCGAGCGCTGCCCTTGCGACGCTGCAGCCGGAGGAACCCACGGGCTCGTCAGTCACGGCGGTGAAGTTCAGCCCAGTGAGCACGGAGGTGCGTCTCTTGCGACGCGTGTACGTTGCAGGGCATAGCTGGTTTGTTTTGGTCTTCTTTGCTCTTGTGTGGCTGTTTTTGGCCGGCCTGTCGAGCCATCCGGGGTGTGCAGACATGCACACTTTGAAACAGACGCAATTCTATGGAATCTGCTTCTGGTGCTGTATGTTCGCGTGCACACATGACACGCACGGTCACGTGCCTGCCGCAGCTCTTGGCGTCCTATTCGATGGACCGCATTTATCTCTTTGAGTCGTTTGCCGATCGACCGACCGCACTCGGCACTGCGGACGCTCGCGATGGCCCCGCGTCTGCCATTGCGCTGGCGGCAGAAGAGGCGATGGACACGGACGGCGACGACGACGCAGACTCCGAAGCGCCCGCCGTGCGATCACGCGCGGGTCGCTGCCGGTTGCACTACGAGCGCGCGCTTGCGATGCTCTCGGAGGAGGGCGACTGCGTGGGCGCCATCCGCGAAGTAACGGCCGCCATTAACAGCGCAAATGCGGACATCGCGGGCCGGCGCACGTTCGGCAGCGTGGCCAACAAGGAGCGCGCGGAGTACTATGCATTTCGGTGTGTGCCCTATCGTCTGTATGCGCGCACGTGTGAGCCTGGGTGCATGTTTCGTGTTCGCATGTGCGTCTGCAGAATGTTTGCGCCTGGTGAGGCGAACTGTGTAACACACGTGGACGCAGGGCGAAGTGCTACCTGTCGAAAAGCACGCTTTCTACGGATGACCGGGAGCGCGCGCTGAGGGACTGCCGCCGCAGCGTGTGCCTGGATGGCTCGCGGCTGTGCACGCGCGTGCGACTGACAAGGGCGCTCGTGCTTACGGGACGGTGCGTTGTTGTTGTGCCGCGCGTGCGCCTTCCCTCTCCGTTTCATTCTATTGGAGTACATGGACAACCAGCTGACATCACAGACGCTCACATGCGCTCACGCACACTCTTGACGGAAGTGCGACCCCAATGATTGCCTCTAAACTGAGGCCTCTGTAGCCGCTGGTCCTCCGCCAGTCCGATCCGTCTGTTGTCCAACTCTTTTGCCCTCTGCCGCCATCGCAGCATTGCGGACGCGGGCGAGTCGTTTGTGACGACGGCGGAGAGAATATGCGAGGCGCATCCGATGAACGCGGCGCTTGTGGGCGAGCTTGCGATTGCGATGGAGGACGAGGAAGAAGACCCCGACCGCGCGCAGTGGCTGGACGCGCAGGTATGTGTTCGACATGCTCACATTGTGCGTGCCTCTAAGCACAAATCTTGGTAAACATAGCACACACTCACAATCACACACACACACACCGACACACTCAATCATGCAATCGAAAACGCCCCACACTGCGCATTACTCACACAGTCTTCCTTCAGCTGGAGACGCTCGATCGTATGCTGGAGGGCTGCGAGCGCGAGACGGAAGAGGCCGTTGTGCTGTGTCGTCCGTCGTCCAGCTATCGCGGCCATGCGAACCGACGGGTGTGTACTGTTTGTGCAGCTATGCTTGGTGCTCTCGTGTCTTCAACGGGCCCACCTTCGATCGGTGACTGTTCGATATGTATCGGCAGTGAGTAACACGCGCGTAATCCCACTCGCTGCATCGCAGACGATCAAGGACGTCAACTTCTACGGCACACACGCCGAGTACGTCGTCTCTGGCAGCGACGACGGCAACATCTTTTTGTGGGACAAGCGCACGTGCTCCACCGTCCGCATCGTGTGCGGCGACGCAGACATCGTAAACTGCATCGAGGCACGTACCACGTGATTTTTATTGTGTCGAGTCGCACGTATTGGATAATGGGTTCCCTCGTTCTCGTGTACACTGCGCCATTCTCGCTAACTGATTCGTTCCCTCAAAAACGCACACACACACACATTCACATACACAAATGTACACGCACGCACGCACACACACACACACACAGGGCCACCCATTCGACGCGTCACTCGCAGCGTCGGGCATCGACAGCACCGTCAAGATACTCCAGCCGATCGGCGACGAGGACCGCGGATTGCCCGTCAACCACGCCGACATTGTTGCGGAGAACGAAGCGGACGACGGCGACGACTTTGACGCGCAGTTCACCGCAATTGTCCTCCGCACTCTCTTGGCGCGGCGGCGCGAAGGGGCGCGCGACGGCGGCGACGGGACGGCCGCGGAGCCCTGCCAGGTGCAGTGAGTGTCTTCGGAGGCGCGGGCGCAGCGCAGTGAACAGTAGACATGGCCAAGTGCCACCTGCGACGCGGTGTCGGATTCGCTGCCCGAACATCGTACGTTCGAACCTCGTCCCCCCGCGGCAATCGTGGGGAGCGCAGTGGAGAGAGCAGTGCGCTGTGGCGGGTGTCATTTGGAGCCTTCCATGTGGTCACGCGAGGCCACGAGGTCTCGGGCGTTTGCCTCTCGACGATGGAATCGCAGGAACTATTCCTACGGAGCTACGAACGTGAGACAGGACGAGCGCCGACTGCCGACGTATTGCGTGTCGATAGGCGACACTTGCGACTGGGACTGCCGCGGACAGGGGTCGACGGATTGGCTCGGTCTCACTGAAGTGAAGTGTTCGATAAAAAATGCGCTGCCATTTCGGCGTTGTTGCAATGAAGAGAGATGTACAGTAATTAAAGAGCGATGAATCCCTGGGCACGGCATTGGCGGCAGTTTCGGCGCTGGCGGCCGATCGCAGCAACGTGCGCCAAGCGCGAGAGCGGTGTTGGCAGGCGGAATCGTCGAAGAGTTGAGCTGTGCAGTGGATGGCTTTTGACAACAACGGACAAATCCTGGTCCTTGGGACGGCGAGTGTTGCGGTTGAAGGGCCATGCTGTCTGTGCCGGCGTGCGTGGCTGTGCGGAGTGGGAGTGGGTGGGTGGGCGTCTGACAAGGTAGACTGGCCGCCCCCACACGATTACAACACCCTTGTGTATACACCGAATTTACGTCAACGCTCTCTTGCACTTCGCTCGCGCACAGCTGCCCTGGAGCTGCTTTGCGCGTGCGAATCGGTGCACTGTGTGTGGCATCCATTGCGTCACAACATCACGTCTCTCACACACTCCATTGGGGCTTTGGGTGCGACCCAGCGCTCTCCCGCCCACATAGCGCACACGGTCGCCGTTTCACGCACACACTCAAGCCACTGCGGGTGGCCATCGCAACAACGCGCGTACGCCACGTCACGTGCGCGCAGTTCAATGAAAGAGCACACACACATTCGTTACGTACACTACGCATTACTGCGCGGCCGAGCCCTCCGCCGGTGCGGCTGCCTCCTTTTCTGCGCCAAGATTTGCGTTTTGCCGGGGCGCGTCCTTGGTGCGCACGATGGGAGCGAAGAGCTTGGCCTGCTCGGGCGGGGCGGCGAGATTGATTGCGAGGGCAATCGCTTCCCTGCACGCGGACACCCGCGCCGCGCCCTTGGCCGTCTGGACAGTATAAGCACAGCAGCGGAGTAAGACAGCGTGATCTCAATCTAAGAAATAAAAACCAGAAAATGCCCACATACACACAGACACACGCACGCACACAGAGACGAATGACACACGCACAAGCGATAGAGCACACACCTCTTCCTGGTACTTTGCCACGGCCGCCTGAAGGGTGTGCGTGTGTGTGGAAGGGGGAGGCGGGAGGGGGAGGGGGAGGGAAATGTGAGCTCACAACGAAGGCAAATGTCGCAAGACACGCGCAACAGCCCCGCGGGGGACCCCCATTGCAGCACACACCTCGACGGCCTGCTTCTTGATCAACTCGCGCGCCTGCACAAAGGGGCGAAATTGTCAGCAACGCGCACGAAGGGACTCAGCCCCACTTAGGGCCAAAAAATGTGTGTTGGCACGACATGAAGCAACTGTGTTGCGGAGAGAGGGCAAAAGAGACACGGCTGCCTTCCCATCCAGCACACTGTCATGTGTGCACACACACCCCAAAGTAGGCCCTCTCGCGCTCGCGGATGACTGCGCGGATGGCTGTCATGGCCTGCTTGACCTGGAGTGGGAGGCAAGAGGCATGAGACACTGCGCGACTGCACAGGCAACAGCCGTCCCTTCGCGAAGAGTGCGAACACACGCGAGCGAGATAAGGGCTCTTGTGGATGCCCGACACCCGTGTCATTGCTCTGACATTAGAAGCGAGTGGTACAACTGAAGCTAACACAAGACCATACGAATGAGCAGCAAAGGGGAGGGGGATGGGGGAGTGTGAGAAGCGGGAGGGGAGGGGAGTGGGAGAAGCGGGAGAAGCGCACACACCTTGACCATTCTGCTTTCGCCGTTGACGAAGGGCACCTTCTTTGCGTTGGCGTCGTGCTTGAGGGTGAGAAGGAGATTGCGCTCCTTCAACAGCACATACCTGCGAATGCACAGAGAGCGAATGCTAAGATAACACGCATACTCAATAGGATAAGGGCACATGCGCACACAATACAAATACCCGCGCACGCACACATACCCACACACAACGGTCACGCACGACACATACACACGCGCGCGCGTCATCACCCAATACAGCGCATTCTACATACACGCCTTCTCCCCCACGCATAAACGCCAGCGCGCAGGCCATACCATAGCTTGTGGAGGTCCGTGAAGCTCTTATCGCGCAGGTCATTTAATTTCCATGATCGCCCTGCAACCACAGAGAGCACCTTCGTTCAAAACAAACCCAAACACGCGGACACCGTGCATTCAGAGCAGGGAGACCCAACGCCAGACGCCCACAAGAACAAGCCGTCAAAAACGCTCCCAAGCACAAAAGGCACGCACCAACAACACGCATGGCATCCTTGTCCACAGACTCGAAAAACTCCTCGATGCCGCGCGTGGGCCGCAGCGTGGCGGACGCCCTCGAGGCCCATGATGCCGCGGGGACGACGCTGCGACGAAGCGCCTGCATGCTTGCGGCGACGAGAGGGGCGAAAGTCACAGTGCGATTGATTATTAGAGGCGACTTTACTGTTGAAGCGTGTGCGGGATTCCCCCCGGATGTGGTCCGTGCCTGCAAATGTAACACATAGTAACAATTAAGTAACGATGAGTAACAATACCGAGGATGCGCAACGCACTCTGATTGGTCGCCACTTCAAATCGGTGCAAGAATGCACACAGCCTCTTTGGTTCTCACCTGCCATGCATCACTCCCACGTGCGTGCACTCTCTCGCACTCACTCACACACAGTCCCTTCTCCCAGGACGCACACGTTATTTGGCGCACCGGACTTCTGAAAGCAACAGCCGAAGTTACAGCTGTGGATGCACGACGGCATGATCGCACGTAGGAAGTGGGCGGGCCCCACGCGAGTTGATCCCTTCTGAGCCTCTCTCGCGCACTCATGGCGGCAGGTGCGCCGACGCCGTCACTGGCGGCGCGCATTCTGCTGTTGGACGTGCGAAACAGGCGCGAGTTGCTCTCGGACCGCGATGCCTTGCGCAGGACACTGGAGGAGGGGATGCGATTCGACGAGCGCAAAGAGACGATTGCGTCCACGGCACTCTACGAAAAGGTGCGGGGGAGTGTGCGATGTCGCCGTCTTCTTCAATGGACGTCATATGCTCACATGTAATTGTTATACCGTCCGTTCCGGCTCTGCCTTGGTGTGCACATATTGCTATGTGCGTCAGTGTGTTGTGTCCCGTCTCCACAATTGCTCAGCTGTCTTCCCCGCAGACCACCGGCCTCTGCGATGCGCTCGCCACCACCGTCGCGCGCACACTCGGCGAGACGATGAGCGACGCAAACCGCGCCACCCTCGCCGAGCTCTCGGCCGAGGTCGAGAAATTCCGCAAAATTGCGAAAGAGCGCCTCCTCGCACTCGACCGGAGAGCAAAGGCTCCCGCGCGGCGCGGCAGCTACAGCGGCGCCCCTGACAACACCCTCGTGTCGATACCGCCCTCCATGGAGCCGTCTGCGTCACCGCCAGCGCACACAGCGAGTGCGGCACCCGTTCCAGAACCAGCGCACGCACCCGCACCCACTGCTCCGGCAACCGCGCCTGCGCCTGTTGCGGCCAGTGTGCCTGTATCGGCGCCCGTGGCAACAGCGGCGCAGGCCCCTCCTGCCGCTGCGGTGGCTGCTGCAAGTGCACCGCGAGGGAAAGCACGCGCAGCACAAGCAGGGGTGGCACCGCAGCCGCCCGTTACATCGACTGCGCAGCCGTCTACATCGACAGCGCCTCCGGTTACGGCAACGTCGCAGCCGCCAGTTGCACCGGAGATGGCCGCAGTGGGAACTGCTGTGGGCGTTTCTGCCGGGGCGCCTGTTTTGCAAACGGGCGCGCGTGCACAGATGAAGCGCGTGGCGTCCGTGGGTTCGATGCCCAGCGCACCCGCGCAAGGCCCGCCAGAGCGACCGGCCAGCGCAACGGGCACGCGACGGACGACGACAGCGACTTCGAAGGTGGAGATATGTGTTCAGTGACAGTGCGCGTGTGCGGTAGGGCAAAGGGTGGCACATTCGGCTAGCGAAGGGAGGCCCCATTTGGATTGGATGTGTCCGAGAGGGACTGGTGGCCGTGTGCTGGTGGAAGCCCCTCAACCCACACTCACACACGCACATCGCACGCACACCGTGCAGAAGCCGCCGCCGCGCGCGCCCTCTCCGCAGAAGGTGCAGCGTCCGTCGTCGGCGATGGGCGGCGACTATTCCTCCAGGAATCGGCCGATGGTAAGTGCGCCGTGCTTGTGTATGGATAACGCGGCAACTGTAGTGTGTGCCCATGTCATGCGCTACATTCACGCGCTGTTGGTGCGTAAGGCATCGCCATGTGTGTGTTGCGTGCATGGTGGAAGTCGCACGCCTCGCTTAGCGATGCAATTGATTATACAGGTGCGGAGTGCATCTGTCGCCGGCAACGGACGCCCCCGCTCCAATAGCGCCGGCGCTGCGGTCGAGCGCGCACCGCCCGACGGCGCCAATGCATTCCGCTCGTCGCTTTCTTCCGAGCCCTCGCTCGAAAAGCTCTCCATCGACTGCGACGACGAGCACACGACGACCTCCGGCGCACACACGCCGCCCGTTGCCTCTTACTCTGGCACGCAGACGCCCACGCAGTCTGGGGATTCGTGCGCGTCGAATTCGCCGAGGGATTACGTGGATGCGGGCCCGCTGCTCCCCGACACCGTGCCTCGCGCGACACGGGCATCGTCTGCGCGCGTGGTGGCGGGAAAGTCGCGGGCGGCCGACTCTGCGCGCGTGTCGGCGGCAGTCGCCGCGAGCGCTCGGGTGGGTTCACATTACTGTTAATCTCTTGCCCTTCCCCTTCGCAATCCACGTGACCATATTATCCTCTGTGCAGGCGCAGGCTGCTCAAGCGGCGGCCCAGGCGCAGCACGCGGCCGCACAGCAAGCGCACGCGCAGCACTCGCAACACACATCGACGACTCACAAGGATCCCGCCTTCGTCCAGAACCCACTGACGGCGCAGCGGGTCGGCGCGGCGCACAGCCAGACACTGTCGCTGGTGCGGCAGCTGTCCGGGGACTCGCCGTCGGCGGCGCTCACGGCGCGCAAGAACAAGCGCATTTTGCGTGGCTATGACCCGAAAATCATCGACATTATCGAGGGGCAGATCGTGGACCACGCCGCGCGGGTGAGCGAGAACCGTTTTGTGTGTGCGCGGGCACTTCCCGCACGTGCGAGCGGTCGAAGGACATCTCGAGAGTGGCTTGTGTTTGCGATGCGACTGCCTGTACTTGCACTGCTCCCTCTTTTCCCTACGACTGCCACGAGCTGGCTCCCTGTGGAGTCGGTGAACCACTGGTTATAAGTTTAGACGATCGTCTGTCTCTTCGTCTGCTCACTCACCGCCACACCCCGGACGCAGATTGGCTTTGACGAGATCACGGGGCTGGAGGGCGCGAAGCAGGCGCTGACGGAGATGGTCATTCTGCCGTCGAAGCGACCCGAGCTGTTCACGGGACTCCGCACGCCGGAGAAGGGCCTCCTGCTCTTTGGACCTCCGGGAAACGGTGTGTTGCGGGGGCGTTTGTTGTCCGGGCGCTGCGTGCGCGCGCATTTTTGCTACGTGCGTGTTTGTGAGCGCATGCATGCGCAATGTGCGCATCTTCTAGCGAGGATTCCGTGGCGACGACCTGCTTGAATGGCTGCGCTTGACGCTTGCGCCTTGCCGCTCTGTGACTCACAACCGCCGTCACGTGACAGGCAAGACGATGCTCGCGAAGGCCGTGGCGTCGGAGGCGGACGCCGTGTTTTTCAACATCAGCGCGTCGTCCCTCACCTCCAAATACGTGAGTGCTGTTGCTCGGCAAGCACTTGCGTCACTTTCGAGCCCCCCTTTTCCCACTGCCCCACTCCCACCCTCTGGGCTCTGCTGATGCACATTCCACGCAGGTGGGCGAGAGCGAGAAGCTCGTGAGCGCACTCTTTGCCCTCGCGCGTGACAAGCACCGCGCGATTATCTTTATTGGTGCGTGCGCATGCTGGGTATTGTCACACTTGTGCGCTTGTGCGTGTGAGAAAGTGTGCTCTAATGCTCGATGCTTCTTGTGCGAGAGAGTCGAAATGGCCTATTGCCCACACTCTCCACGTCCCTCTTCCTCTTCTGAGACATTTGTAAGTGTTGGTCCCCATGTGCTTGCGCAATGTGGTGTTCTCACTCGTGCGCCGCACTCGCAGACGAGATTGACTCTATCCTGCGCGTCCGCAACACGACCGAACACGAGGCCACGCGCAGACTGAAGACGGAGTTTCTCATTGCATTCGACGGCGTCGGTTCCTCAAGCAGCGACAGGATCGTCGTCATGGCAGCGACCAACCGTCCGTGGGAGCTCGACGAGGCCGCCCTCAGGCGCTTTCCGAAGGTGCGTTCCATCGGGCGGAAGGGCGCCTCCAGAAGGAGTGCCCGGCTGCACAGTTGCATCGCATGTGAGATGTCGGATCAGCTTAAATCATAGACGTTTGTCCATCGACTCCCACTCCTTGCATGTGTGAGAGAGAAGTGACATTCTCACGCGCGCCACATTGACCGTTCGCAGCGCATCTTCGTGCCCTCCCCAACGGCCGAGACGCGCCTCGAGATGCTCCGCAAGCTGCTCGTGCGGCAGAGGCACGAGCTCTCGCACGCGGACTTTGTGTCCATCGCCGAAATGACCGAAGGGTACTCGTTCAGCGACTTGGCGTCGCTGGCGAAGGACGCCGCCTTCGGCCCCCTGCGAGAGCTCGGCAGCCGCGTCGTGGACGTCTCTGCGGACCGCATACGTCCCATTCGCCTGAGCGATTTCATGCGCAGCGTTCAGCGGATACGACCGAGCAACGACCAGGCAGCGAACACGGCGCTTGACCAGTGGCGCGCGGGGAAGGCAAGCTCCGTCGACTAGCAATGAAGTGTGTGCGCTTGGTATCTAAGCGTGTGGGGAACATTGCACAGTGCACACCAGAACAGTGGGTGTGTTACGAGGACATCCGCGGGTGCCATCCGGGGTGTGTATTCGGTTCATTCGGTGCTCTTCTTTGGCGTCGCCGACGACGACGACTCGCGCACGGCGAGCATGAGCAGGAAAAACTGGCGGCCGGCGTCAGTTTGCCTGCGACGCAGCGGGAGACTCCGTTCAGTAGCAGTCGTGGGGGTTGACAGCGAGAGACCGCAGTCCAGTGGGTCAGTCAGCGAGAGAGAGAGCGGAGGGCGAGAGCGGCACGGCGTACAAGGAAGGGATATCATCCGACAGACGCCGTCGCTGAGTGCAATTGAGCAACAGACGCGCGAGGCCAGACAGCGCCCACCTGTCGCACTCGGCGATGAGGTCCTGCTTGGGCGCCCCAAACAGCTCCGTCGCGCGCTTCACGATCGAAAACTGCTCGCCGTCGAGCACTTCGGGTGCCACGCCGCGCCCCTCGGCGTAGAAGAAGGCGCGGATCAGCTGCGCAGTTGGTTTGAGAGGTGTTAAATCTTGTTCAGCGACGTACAGAAACAATGCGCTGAATGCGCATGCGTGTGTGTGCGTGTGTGTGCGTGTGTGCGTGTGTGCGTGCGTGTGTGTGCGGGTGTGTGCGGGTGTGTGTGTGTGTGTGTGTGTGCGGGTGTGTGTGTGTGTGTGTGTGTGTGTGTGTGTGTGTGTGTGTGTGTGTGTCTGTGCGACCCAACGACGACTTGACGGCATACGCGCATAGCAATCACAGGCGCAGAGGCACACCCACCATCAGGCTGCGATAAATAACAATGATGTGGCGGCTGCTGAGGAAATCGACTGGTGACACAAACAGCTCCTGCGTGTCGTTCAGAAGGTCCCGCCAGCAACGGCGAAGCAGCTGCGCGTGCGTAGGAGTGCATGCGAGAGGAGGGTCAGCAATACGAATTGGGTAAGGAACCACGAATGCCCTAGCACAGTGAAGGGGGTGTGAGTAGGTCACGTGCGCAGCTTTCCACTACACGAGTCTGCACGACTCGACAAGAAAGGTCACAAGTGGGAGCGTACGCCACGTGCGCAGCCTGCACAAGCGTCTGCACACAGCGACAGAAAGGACTCGCTCACCTCGACGAAGAGGTGCGGCTGGAGGTTTGCGCTCAGCACTTCGAGCGCGCTCTTCAAATAGACATTCAGCGGCTCCAGAATGAGCTCAATCTCTGCGTCGGTGAGGGGTTTCTCCTGCACGTGACCGCGGGGGGGGGGGGGGGGGGGGTTT
>CALSCQ010003086.1:0-16310 GCA_943704525.1 Pigoraptor vietnamica | reverse complement strand
TTTCGTTTTTTCAGTTTTCTATGTATATCTTTGAAACCCCCTCCACCCTCCACCTCTCCCCATGCTATGGGGGCAAATCCACTTCCACGTCCCCTCCACCTCCTCCACCTCCCCCATAAACCTCTCCCCATGAAAAAAAGTGTTAAAAAATAGGGTTCCACCTTCCACTAATGAATCAAAAATTTTAAAAACAAATTAACATATTTAAAGAAAAATAATACAATTACTTAAAATCTTTACAAAACATGGACAACGAATGTTCAAGGAACGCAGGAGAGACGAAAGTCTACAAGTGTTCAGAGAAGCTGCGGCAATTTTATAGGGATCGTTATAGGATGAAGAAGATGGGGGTGGACCCGCCCAAGAGAGGAGATGCTCCCTTTGCCTTTGAGTGCCCCTTCTGCAAGAAACAATTCAAGTACGAAGGCAAGTTCCTGCACCACAGGGACGTTCAGTCAAAGTGCAAGTCGGACCGCGATCGTTTTCAGGTGTGGTGCAAGAAACTGATGTATTCTTTAGAAAGTTAAAACACATTTAAAGGAAAATGTTATAATAGTGTACAGTCCACTGAACACTCATGGCGACCCTTCAGAAACAGTTTAACCCCTTCTCCACTCACGGCTTAAAGCTCCTCACTGACATTGCGAAGGAACATAATTACGCATACACGTCATGGAAGAGTGCGAAATCCAGTGGCAAATTCAAGAACGAGATGGAATACTACGAAACTCTCTACGAGAAATTTTATGAGGAGAGAAAGGGAAGGGCGAGAAAGGGTCAGGCCCACCGACTGCCCCCACCTCGGCCCATGAAAGTTTCAACGCAACCAAAAGATCCCAATCAGCAACAAAAGCCATCACTTAAAGACCAAATCGCACTTAAAGCCGAAGATTTGGGACCCACCTTCAAGTTTGCGCTCGAAAAGGAGCATTCCCTCTCGAAGAATGAGGCCCTCAACGGGTTGAGGCGACAATATGACCTCTCGTTCACGCATACGGGCATGAAGAAAGATGCGAACAGCTTTGGGGCTTACATCCCCTTTGGAAATCAGCTCGCGCATTACTTGAACAAGCACGTCTTGTCCGAGAAAGGAGTTTACGGGTTGCGGCTTACTGTAAAGGGAGACAGATTCGTCTCCAGCCCCCGCATCATCCTCAATTCGATCTCTCGTGACCAGATTCTCAATCTCTTGGCAAAATCGCGACAAAATTACGAAGATGATGTCGATCTTTCGAAAATAAAGATTACTGTCACAGTGGAAATGCAGAGTCCGCGCGGAAGTGGAGGTGAACCTTCATCTTCGCAATCTGGAAACTTTGCGATGTACAAAGACGGACTTCTTGAAATAACGAACAATGATGACCGATGTGGCCAGCGTGCTCTCGTCTATGGCTTGAAAATGCTCGAAATCAACGAAAAGTATGGCGTGGGACCAAAAGAGTGGGCCGTGGAGGACAAGCACAAAACGCATCGCCTCCAAGATATAAAGAAACTCTGTCGCTCGAACATTGAGAAGGACGTAGAAGACCTTATTCGACTTGCAGAAGGCTTGCCCACTTCCTCGATGGACCCCATTGTCGACTTTCAGAGATGCGTTGATGCCCTCAGCACTCACTTTTTGCGAAAGATCCGTGTCGTCATCCTGACGCAATCGTCAAATAATAATTTTATTCCGCTCATCATAGTAGATGAAAAAAGACACAAAACCAAAGGTGAAAACTCAAGAAGAAGAAGAAGACGAAGAAGAAGAGTCCGTGGCGCAAGTTGAAGAGGAAGATGAGACTTTCCTGCATGTGCCGTCAACAGTCGGGGTCATCTACCTCTTCTTCGACAACAAGCAGAACCATTTCAATACCATCGCGAACCCACAGACGTTCGTTGATCGCTACGTTGACCCTTCACATTCTTTCCAAAGTTCTCGAGGAACTTTTAAAAGAAATTGTAAATACTGCGATTACTGCCATCTAACTTTTCCTTCCTCAAAGTTCTCCTTTCACGAATGCACGGGTGGCTCTGAACAATGCGAACATTGCAAGAAAGTGTTTGCGGACCCAAATGATTACAAAGAACACAAAAAGATTAAAAGGTCTCACGCAATGCAGTGGGACGATGTGTGCAAAAGATGCGGGCACCCGTTTCCCTCGATCGAATGTGCTTCGTTTCACGAAGACGGATGCAAGGGAAAGACAAAATATTGCAGGGGATGTCGGAAGCACGTGCTATCGGGAAGATTTGATGCGCACTCGAAATTTTGTGGGGCGAAAAGAGCTTTTCGGAATGTCCTCATTGTCTCTCTTACTTCGCAAAAAATGACGCACATCGCTGCTTCCTGCAAAAGCCGCCACAAATGAAGCCGAAATCCTTCAAAGAATATGCGGTTTTGGTGAAAGATGATGGGCAAGTCTTTATGCATCACGTCGAAAGCAGAAAGCCACAACTGTCGTTTGCATCTCTTACTGAATTCGTGCATTTTGCTATGGGCCCTTTTCAGTATAAGTTCTACTTTGACACTGCCGACCACATGGCGTCCATCCGCGCCCTCGTAAAGACCCACTATAGGGACATTTATGAAAGGCATCAAAAGAAGGAACTTCGTAACGATGGAAATGAAACGATGAAGATGCGATTCAAGAACACTGAATTTTTGCATCTCCAATCTTACTGTCCCCTCATTCTCGATGCGTTTTCAGAAGAGGCAGGCAATGATCGACTTGAGCGTATGGCACTTGCTGTGAGAGGATGCAAGGCAACGTTTGGAGCCGATTGCTTCGAAAAGTACACACTGCAAGGCTACGCATACTTTCTCTACAAACGCGACCATATGCCACTCGACAGTCTCGGAATTCTTACAAGCGAAGAGTATGATTTCATCGCAAAGGGGATGCGCGGCGGCTATCTGCAGGCCTTCATGCCTTTCGTAAAATGCGGTGAAGACGAATACATCCGTCACGTCGACATTGTTTCGAATTACCCGGCCCTCATGCGAAACATGGAATTTCCCGTCGGCCATCCTTCCTTTCTTGAAGATGAGGTGGAAATTGAGAAGATTGTGCGGAATCCGACAACCTTTGGATTCGCTCAAGTCGACATCGAGTGCCGAGAGCCCTCCACTCAGTACTTTGGGATGCTTCTCTGTGAGAGGAGTGAACTGAAAGGCCAGAAAGTGTTCGATGCCGCCCCGAAAGAGGGCCAAGTTTATACATTTCACGAATTGAGAAAGGCTTTGGAACACGGCTACATCATTACAAAGTTCGAGAGAGCCTTGCATTTTCCACAAACGTCGAACAAGCTTTTTTCATCATTTGTGGACAAGTATTTTTTGATGAAAGAGAGCTCGGCAGCCGAGAGTAAAGAGAAGAAGGCGATGATCAAGCTGTTTTTGAACACTCCCTTCGGACGACTTGGACAGAAACCCAACTATAAGAACGTGCGAGTGAAAGATGTACGCACTTACATGGAATTAAGACAGAAAGAGAAGGAGAGCTTGATCGACATTGCCACGAACAGCATTCAATCGAATGACACGCTCATCTTCAAATACCGACCGAGGAAGATCGATGAATGCGAGGCCATGCTCTCAAAGACGAACATCGCCGTTGCCGCTTACATCACTGCGTATGCGAGGCTCAAAGTCTTCGACGAGATGGTGAAGATTGGGAAAGAGCGAATGGTGTATGTGAACACGGACGGCCTCTTCTACATTAACCACAAAGGGGCGAAAGACGACGAGTACGAACCGAACCTTGGCAACAACTTGGGGCAATTCCGCGTCGAAAATGTCAAGCCCATTACGGCGCTCGTGAGCATCGGGAAGAAGCCCATCGAATTCTACGACAACGAGATGAAGGTATGGAATGATCGAAAGAAGGAGTATTATCATCTGCATCAGCTGAAAGACCACGTGCTGAAGGCGTGGAACGGGAAGCGAACCATTACAACAGTGAGCGCCGAACGCATCGAAACAAATATAATAACAACTTACAAGAAGACTGCATGGAAACCCTAAAAAGGTTCTACTACGACCCGGAATTCGGTCTCAGCAGTGCACTGGCTTTTTACAGGCGATTGAAAGCGCTCGGAGAGAAATTCAAGTACACAACAGTTAAGAAATTTGTCGATAACCAAGAGACTGCACAAGTGCACAAGCCAGTTCGACCTCCCAAGAAATTTCAGCACATCATCTCGCCCTTCTCCACCTACCAAATCTTTACAGACCTCGTGGAAATGCAGCCCCTCTCACATTACAACGGGGGAAACCGCTACATTTTGATGGCCATTGACGGGTATTCAAAGTACGCATGGGCAAAACAGATAAAAGACAAGACTTCAACAACAGTCGCTGGAGCATTTAAAGAAGTGCTCGATGACATCTTCGAGAAGAAGCAAGTCTATCCCGTGTTCGTACAGAGTGATGCAGGTACAGAATTTTTGAATCGCGACTTTGCAAAACTGATGGACGAGCACGAAATTACACATACAAGTGCTCAACCTGGCGACCATAGAAGACAAGGGGTCATCGAGCGACTTAATAGGACAATAAAGGAGCGCATTTACAAGTACATGACGAGTCACAAGACAAAGAGATGGGTCGATGCGCTCGACAAAATCATGGAGAATTACAACAACTGCATTCACAGTGGACTTCGTGCAACCCCAAAGGACATATTTCTCTCAACTGACGCAGGTCAAGATGGCAACGAAACGTTATTGGTGAGGGCAGACGACATCATTCAGAAACAACAAGGAACAAACGAAAGATTGAGAGGAATCGGCATTCTCTCGGAAGGAGACAAGGTGCGCATCATGATTAACAAGAACGTGTTCGGGAAAGGTTACCAACAAACCTTTTCGAAGAGCCTCTACACGATTAAAGAGCGCCTGAAGACGAATAGCTACAAAGTTGAGAATGGCGATGGAGTCACACTTCAGCGCACATTCAAACCTTACGAGCTCCAAAAAGTCGACGAATCCGCACTTGAACTCCACGATGTCCAGCTTGCTGCCGATGCTGATGGAGACGAAAAACACGAAAACGAGCGAAGAACAAACCGCCCTCTTGGTGTTCCAAAGCCCGCTCACAAACCTGCAGCGGAAATGTTGGTTCCGAACAGGGAGAAGCGAGTCGTTCGTGTACCAAAGAGACTCGACCTCTAAATTTTAACTCCGGGAGCACGTGACCACAAAATTTATAGGACTTCATAAATTTTTTCCTTGACGGGCATGGTCACGTGATCCGTATGAGCATACCGACCAAAATTATCGATAATTTTTTTCTCCATAAACTTTTCATAAATTTCTAAAAAGTGTATGGAGCAAAAAGTGTGCGAAAGTGATGAGGAGGAGTAGTACTTTAGGAGAGGCGATAAATCATCTTGTGTGTGTGCTCAATCATCATTGGCGCTTGTGAACACCTCTTCCTTCAATCTCTCATACATGAAAGAGACGAGGTTGTTGGAAATCGAGGAAAATTCGTCTTGTCCAACAACTTTTACAAATTCAATCGTGTCAATCGGTTTTCTCTCTAACACCTTTGCAGTACGTGACATATGGATGTTAAATTTGCACTTTATGGTGTAATAGTTGCCAACATCAGCATTTGTGCCGCGACTCACATACATGTCGCATACGGAGAGGTAGCAATTCTCTTTCAGCTCGCCATCAGCAGGATTCGTGTACTCGATGAGAAGTCCCATGTTTACTTTTACAACTTACAACTTACAAAACAAAAAAAATATCTTTGCATCTCACATGAAAATTGTAGCATGTCTTCGCAATTTGGATCAAAGACCCTTTCCAACAATACGAATCGCTTCAATCAATCGCTCATCAATGACCTTGATTCACGAACTACAGTCCTCGAGGAACAGGTACAAGGCATCACGAATGGAACTTTATCTGTCACGGTGGGCACAAGCAACTTGTTTCAGGCGGGCGGTGATTTGTCAGCAGCAAATGGAACTTTCACTGGCTCTGTGACAATTTCGGGGAACTTGACGTTATCGGGAGGAACAACTACTTTAAGGGGCGCGAATAACATATCTCGGAACACGAATCTCATTGGCTCGCAAGGCTACAATGTCGTCAACCCATTCCGTGACCCTTTGCATACGGGCGTGTCCAAAAATTTTGTTGGAAACAAGAGCAATCAGGGCGCGCCCATCTTCCCTTATACTTTGGAGCCGGCCGCCAATGTGCCCGGAACGAGACTTAATGGAAGTGGATTTCAGCGAACTTCGGGAACATGGACAGCCAATGCACTGACGAATCAATTCGCCTTCTCCTGTGCATCATCGGGCTTGGCAACGGCAACCGCAGGTCTATGGATGCCAATTCAATCGAACACCTCGACTGTCGCAACTGTGTCTGGCTCGCTCCTCACAACGGCAGGCTCGAGTTTTACAAGTGCCGAATGGTGCCCCATACAGAAAACCATCGCCCATGGCCAAGGGTCGACGGGCGTCTTTAAAGGCGCAGCATGGGACGGGGAATGGGTCGTTTTTGCCCCCTCCTCGTCCGCGAATATAGTCAAGTACAATCCGGTCACGCAGCAGATTGTAACCATCGCACACAATCAAGTGGGTTCGGACATCTTCTCCGACGTCATCTACGATGGGCTCTTCTTCCACTTCATCCCTTCGAATTCGTCCATCTTTGGCCGATTGGCGAAGGACAACAGCTTCCAAACGTTTGATCTGACCACCGTGGTTGCCGCAAATGGAGCCGTTTACGACGGACGCTACATCTATTGTTGCCCATCGACTTCATCGAATGTTTACAGGTACGATCCAGTCAACATAACGCTAACCGATATGGGTGCTCACAACTTGTCGGCGGGAGTTGCAGGATCGACGAGCGGTTGCTATGCGATGGGCGGCTGTTTTGATGGTGAAAGTGTGTGGATGGGGTCGCAGAACAATGCACTAAAAATCAACACATCCGCGGCCACGATGAGCGTTCTCTCGCTCGGACTTTCGGGCTTTTATGCCGGAGGCATCTTTGATGGGCGCTCAGTGTGGATGCCGCCCGCGCCTCTCACCAGCTCGTTCAACAATATCGCAAAAATTGGCTCATCTACGGGCACAATCACGACATTGAGTACCGGAACAACTTCGACCTCCATGTCGGGAGCGCAATGGTTCGGCGGATGCTGGGATGGGACTTCCATTTGGCTTCCACCCTCGCGAAACGGCTGGATGCTCCAACTTTCCCCGCAACTCAACACATGTTACCGCTGGCCATTGGGCGCTTTCTCGTGTTCTGGAAGCACGACGACTACGCCATTTGTTGGGGCCGTTTTTACTGGAAAGGATGTCGTGTGCATTCCTTACGACAACGCGAACATTTTTCAGTTTCGACCCCATTACTACCAGACGACCGACAACTTTTACGTGGGCGGGAATGCATCAGTGACCGGAAATTTGACAGTGAGCGGCCTTACGATTTCTGGAAATGCAAACGGGCTTACAGTAACCTCTACAACAGCCGGCACGGGTCCAACAATCTCTGCACAAGGGACAGACACGAACATTGACCTCAACATCGCGCCAAAGGGGACGGGGAAGTTGGTTTCGAGTAAGATCTTGAGTGTGACGGACACGACAGACTCGACATCGGCCACAACGGGGTCGGCAATCTTTTCGGGAGGTTTGGGAGTTGCAAAAACGCTCACCGTGTCTGGAAATGTGAACTGCAACCAGCTCCAATTCACATCTAATCAAACCATTGGCCTCAAAGCCCCTTCATCAGGCGTCACCTCTTACACGCTCACCCTGCCGGCATCCACGGGTACGAATGGGTATGTTTTGGGTGTGAGTGGAAACCAACTGAATTGGTATGCTAATGCCGCGAGTGTGGACCCCACGAATGTCGCAATCACGGGCGGAACGATCAACGGAACGAGTATTGGCGGAACAACGAGAGGCGCGGGCAATTTCACCACATTGAGCACCATATCTGGCTCGACGACCAATGCACTCACTTGTGGGGGCCTCATCACTTCGGCAGATATCCTCAACATCAGCGGTACGACAACGGGTGCATTAACTGTGAGTGGTTCGACAACAACGAACAGCATCATTTTCACGACGAGTGGCACGAACACAATCACGATGAAGATTCCCCAAACGGGCATTTCATCTTCATCCACACTGACACTTCCCTCTTCGGTGGGCACGAGCGGCCAACTACTATCGTGCACCAATGGAACTGGTAGCTTGGGTTATGTAAACGCCTTCAACCCAGCAAATCCGGGAAATATTGGAAGTAGCACTCCAGCTGATGGCACATTTGTCAATCTCAATGCCACAAGCTTAACAGCATTTAATATGGTTCTGAATCCCTACACCATAATCCAACCATTTGCATTGTCATTAACACAATCTGGTACTCAGACATTATTTTCAGCAACTGTCACGTCAAATTATGCTGTTGGAGGTAAGATGTTTTTAACTCTGGTGGATAGTAGTGTCACATCATCGTATGACATCGCCTCAATGGATGTCCAATTCCACGCCTCACGTATTCTTGGCTTTAAAAGTGCAATACGACCAATCTGTATTTTACGAGACACAACAATCACAGGGAGCTCCGACGCGAGAGTCACAATTGGTGTGAGTGATAACGGCAGTAATACAGCAACTTTTAACATCACGCTGCTCGACCCAACGACTGTCCAAATGGTAGGGTACGCAATGTACTCGAACTTTGCATTCACTTAACGTCATCACTGATGGTTTCACATATCGGAAACAAAAATTTGACGTCAGGTTACCCAAATCGCACCTGACCCGCACTTCTCGTCCCATGAATTTTATGTCTCAATCTCGTGATTTCGGGATCTTCTGCATAGATGGGGATGGGATTACCTTGATACCCATCATTGACGTACACCGTGCTGTCGCCATTTCTCAGTGCTTCCATTGCTGCAATCTCTTCGATCAATTTATCAAGCTCGTCTTGGTTGAGTTGCTGGTTGGTCGCAAGGTCATCGACGAGCTGATTCTGTCTTTCGCGACTCAAATAGTCGGCGACAGCGCCCGCTGCTGCGAGGGGGGCGGCCTGTAATGTTTCTTTCCCCACCTTTATCGCACCTTCCTTGGCCAAATTCAGTCCCTTCTTACCTAACTGCAAGAGTCTCTCCTGAATTGTAGCAGTTGGAACTGCAGATTTACTGGAAACACTTGATAAATTCGTGTAGGAAGGAGGTCTCGAAACTGATGCAGCGGCGGCACTTTGAACTGAACGTGTGCTTGGCGTGACCGAGATGGCCGATGGCGCCCGTGAAACAGTCGTACTCACTTGCGATGCGGTTGTTGAGAAGGGCCGGATGTTCGATGGCAAAGTCTCTACATTGCGCTCGAGGAGGGGGATTGCGCTTGTGGTTGATCGCGACAAATTGGATGCGGCCGCACTTGATGCAATGCTCGGAGTACTCACAGCTCTGTAGGCATTTTGGGCGGGAATGCTTCCGAGAGTTGAGATGCGGTTCTTGAGACTACTCAAAGCACTTGAGAAAGGCGATGCGATCGTTTTGAGGCCATTGCTCAACGACCTTCCTAAAGAAGAACCCAGGCTTTCGAGTGAGGAGAAGAAGGACATCTTATGACTGATTTTTTCCGTCTGGAACTTATATATTGGCAATATATTATTCAATCACTGAAATGCCAGTTGCAAACAAGGGCAGTCGACTCGTTCCCATTGGGAGTGCGCAGCAATCAAATCAGAAGAGCAACGTGCTCACGAGCGTGGTTACGGGTTTGCTAAATGAACATAAAGAACCCATCATTCACGAAACTTTGAAAATGTTGCCAAAGCCGCCCAACCAAACGGTTGCACATCGAAAGAATATGAATTTGACAGAAAAAAGAGAGCGGAAAGATACATTGTTAAAGATGTTCCTCCACGGCTTGGCGATTTTTGGAATTGACAAAGTTTTCGAACACATGGAAACCGACCATGCCAATCCACTCGAAGACGACTTCAAGTACATCTTCCATCCCGTTCTCTCGGTCATCATGGACAATTTTGTGAACAAATGCCTCCTTAACAAAATATTGTGAGTATACAGTACAAGTGCACTGAAATGGCCGAAAATGACTGGCTTCCATCAAAGCCTTTCTGTTTGCTCATCACGGGCGCCCGCAGTGCAGCGGGAAGACTTCACTTCTCCTCAATCTCCTCATCAAGCTCTGGAGAGGACAATTTGACAAGGTCTATGTCTTTTCCACGACGATTGATGTCGATCCCAAGTGGAAGTGTATAATCTTACCACATTCGCACAAATTTTCCGAGTGGGATGATGAGAAATTGGAACAAATTTTCAACAATGTTGGTGATGATGAAGAAACATTGATTATTTTGGATGACGTGGTGAGCGAAGAGCATTTCAAGTCATCGCACACGATTAATCGCATTGCCACACGTGGTCGCCACAGCAAAGTGAGTATAATTCTCTTAACGCAGAAACTGACTGGAGTTTCCACTACTTATCGTGAAAATGTCGACGGATTGATTGCATTTCGCCCAGTGAATGGCAAAAGTCTGCAAATTTTGTACGAAGAGTATGCGTCGACCATCCCGAAGCAAAAGTTCACGGAGATGGTCGATTTGGCAACAAGCTCAAAGTACGGCGTCTTCATCGCAAATTTCAAGAACAGAAATAATGGAAAACCAATCTATTGGTGCTTAAAGGATGGAATTGTGAAAAGTTTCGGCGAAGAGGGAGGGGAAGAATGAAAATTAAGACTGATTTGTTCCAATGCGTTACAACATTGTTACTACGAGAAACGTACAGGAATACCTTTATTTGCGTTACTACATTGTTACTACCAGAAATTTATGCGGGTTTATAAAAATCTGAAAAGGGATACAGAGCTACACTTTTTTTCGTTCTCATTGGTAATAAGTCGACGAATGGTTTTGAACAATAACATCACAGTCGTCCCGACTGCAAGCGACCTCAAAAACATTGTGACAGTAAATACGAGCAGTGGCAACCCTGTCACGGACTTTTTTACTGGCAAGGGTCCCATCAACATCACCAATCTCGATCCCGTCTCACTTCTTACGGAGGCATTGAAGAAGGCAATCGGGATGAAGACGAATGCTTACGATATGCAGCAATATTACTACGACTACAACAAAACCGGTCAGCCGACCGAATTGACATTGAAGGACATTTATCCTTGGCTTTCAAGTGAACAGCAAATCCGCATCAGCAACGATTTTCCATCTGTAGTACAGGAAATTAAGGCCTCTACGCCGCCACCTCCACCTTTCATGAATTTTGATCGAACACAGAAGATGCAAGTCCTCCAGAAAGATTATAATGCAGCGATGGATACTTTACGACTTCGCAACAAAGTGTTAAGGAACAAAGCAAACGCCCGAAAGTATCTCTCCAACTTCTACGCTGCTGCATCACCAAATGCTGAGAATAGTCAAAGAGGAGGACCAGTCAAAATAATTTCATAACCCATCTTATACTACTGATGGATTCAGGTGCAAGCGATTATACCGACGTTCACATATCTTCCGATGACCGTTTTAAGGGTACCGCAACAGACTTTTCCGTGCGATTTCAGCGGTATCCACTCAAAGCCAGTGCTTTTCAAATTACAAACGTCTCCATTCCATACACGTGGAACAACGTGAACTCAACGAACAACACTGTCACTCTCAACGAAAGCATCACGCCAACAATCTTCAATCCCGTTTCTTGGAGCGATACAGTGCTTTCTTCATGGGGAACGGTGCCCGACTTTTTAAGCAATTGGGCCGTTTACCCGTACTATGAATTCTTCAGCACAGACAGCTATTACGATTATCACCAAAATTACAATGCTTTCACGCTCACCATTGATGAAGGCAACTACAACATTAACCAGCTCTGCACGGCCCTCCAAACAGCTCTCAACGACACAACAATTACAATCACCTCGGGAGTCAACAATAAGGTGTATTGGAAAAAGAGTGGCGGCGAAGATCGTGTGGGGACAATTGCGGCCGGTTCTTACACGCCAAACGAACTCATGGATGCCATTTGCGAGGCCATGTACAACGCAGTCAAGCTTTCAGATTCTTCAGCGTATACTGCGAACAACAACTACAGGTTCCGCTACAAGATTGTGCGGACGCCTGCGGGCTCGCCGAAGGGGTACACGAATCCACACATCGAGATCTTCGCATTTGATTCGACGGGCACTCCGCAGCCATTCAGCATGTACGCATGTGTAAAGAACACTTCGTATCCGTACAATATTGCTTCTGTGTTCTACAATAAGGCTTATCAGAGTGCAACTGCGATCGATGCATCGTCCATCAACAGCAACTACGTGATCAAATTTGAGCTCGTCAATGGCCTCCAATCCATCACGGATGCATTTGGACTGAACAAGAACGGATTGGTTTACAGCATAAGCTTTGACGAAAATAATGGCAAAGTGAGCTTCACAACATCGATGAGTCGGTCATATGACTGGGTTATGAGCGAGAACCAGCTGGATTTCAGCTCAAGCGGCAGTGCGTACCAGCTTCTTGGCTTCAACGTAAACCGAACAATTTATGCAGCTGCAGCAACGCAAACGAGCCCAAACATTGCGAATATGGCAAAGGAACCCTTTCTCTACGTGAAAAGCAAAGTGCTGGCCAATGCATGCAAGGGGGATGCATCGCTCTCTACAAATCCGAGCGAGAGCGATGACATCATCTGCAAAATTCCCATCACCGCACTTCCTTTCGACATCTTAACTGTCCCGAGTCCGATGGCGGGCTACTACCTTGTCTCTGACAATGCAAACCTTCACGAGATTGACTTTAGACTCTCCTTCCAGAACAATAAGGCCATCGAAAACGTCGATGCTTGGCAGTTGACGCTTTCTCTGATTCAAAACGAATGAACTCGAATTAAAAAAAATTGTTTCGTACCAGTAACTATCGATACGTAAAGGGAAAAGATGGGCGTGCTCAGTCGATTTGGTGCAAAAGTGCGAAAGATTGGAAGCGGAATCCTCACGCGACTTGGTTCCGAGGCAAAATCTCAAGCGGCGCAGTTCCTCGACAAGAACAGGGACACCTTAAACGAGTTGAAGGCACAGGCAATTGATAGTGGAAAGCAGATTGTGAAGGAAAAAGGTAAGGGCCTCCTTGCGAGCCTCATTTCAAAGCTGAAGAACAGGAATATCTCGTGGGACAGCATTCCCAAACCCATACAAGACAGCATTGTCAAGCTCACGTCGCCGGAATTTCTAACGGGGGTCGGCATCTCGCTCATCAAGTAAGTTAAGAGGGCCGGCCGGAAAAATTAAAATATTTTCTCAGAGTAATTTATATCCAAACGAAAACTGAAGATGACGGACGCAAAGGTACTTCTCGACG
Organism: Pigoraptor vietnamica; assembly: GCA_943704525.1. Taxonomy (NCBI): domain Eukaryota; class Filasterea; order Ministeriida; family Capsasporidae; genus Pigoraptor; species Pigoraptor vietnamica. Next base: position 2,936 of record CALSCQ010003086.1, on the reverse strand, counting down.
TGATGCCCGAGTATCAGAGCTCGAAGATGATGGCCGTGTCGAATCCCATCGGACGACTGGAGGCAAATACAGGACGTGTTCAGCTCCGAACGACTGCCCTCTCGCAGAGCGCTAAGGCCGGTCAGCAGATTACAATTCCCGTTCCCACGCCCTTTGGACAGGCGCTCGTGGGCCCTTGCTATCTCAACTTTGACATTGCGCTCGATGCTGCAAGCGGTTTTGTGCCTACGGGGTCGACCATGCTGTTCAAGAAGAACATGTGGAATGCCATCTCGCGTGTGCGCATCGTGGTGGGCTCACAAGTCGTCTACGACCTGCAGAATCCGGGCAAGATCTACTCGCTTTTCAATTGCTTTAGGACTGCCGAGTTTACAAACTCTTATGGCAAGCTGCTCGAACTTCATGGAAGCGACGAAACGAACCCAAACAACTTCTCCGTCGATTCGTCGGGCGCTGTACAGTACTGGAGCGATGAAGGGTATCGAAAGGCAGTCGTCGATGTGGGCGGCACAGAGACCATTTACACGCAGAGTGTGCGAATGGCCATTCCCTGCGATCTCTGGGACCGCAACGCCATTCCGCTCTACTTGCAGCGCCTCCCCTGGACGGTGGAATTGACGCTCGAGAACAATCTCTATAACCTCGTGCAGTACGTCGATGTGACAAGCACGGGCTGGGTGTTGCCGACCAATTTTACAGTGAGCAACATCTATCTCGACAGCGAGTTTGTTTCCGCCACTCCAACGGTTGAGGCAGCCATTCGGCAGTACATGAGCGACCCCGAGAGGGGCCTTCTCGTTCCTTACCATCAGATGAACTGTGAGCAGTTCCCCTTTTCCTCGGCTGCGGGCACACAGACTTTCAGTGTTTCGACGAAGGCGCGCAGTGTGAAATACGTTTTTGGCATCATAAAGGAGAGCGGCATCAGCACGGTTGCAGCAACGGGCCGTGATGATGGTGCGACGGGGCTCGGCGGCAATGAAATCACTTCCATTTACTGCAAGATGAACGGCCAGTCGCTTCCCTTCTCTCATCTGAACCTCAACTCGCCGCGTGGAACGATCATTGAGCTCGCTCGTTGCTTCTCAGTGCTACAGTCAGTCAAGCGATGACAGAGTCCCCAATTTCAAGGCCGCACAGTACACGCAGACCTTCTCGCAGCCCGCTGCAACGGCGACGAGGGATTTCCTCTCTGTTGCACGCTCGAGATACGCATTTGCAATTGACTGCAGAGCAGTGGAGGATTGCGAGCAAGATAATCTCATGGGCGTGGGGTTTGACACGGCCTCGAGCGGAGGCAACACGCTGCAGATTACAGTGAACAACAATGCCTTCACAAACAGCCCCACGCTTACGCTGTACCTTTACGTGGTTTATGATGCACAGCTGCAGCTTTCTGACAGTGGCCCGAAGGTGTACGTTTAACACAAGAAATTTATAGGACGGTACAGTACATTCCTTCCACCAACCTGTGCTCCACGTGCGATCACGTGAGAGTGAACGTGATCACGTGATTTTTTCTTTTTCTAAAATTTTTTTTCGCTAATGTGCAAAAAAAGACACTTTTGATAACTTTTTGGACCCATTTCTGCAGCATCCTGCACCTCTTCTAAGGGGAAAGAAGCACGAGAAGCTGAAAGAAATGCAGAATTTCACTCCCAAATTGTGTGTGTGAAGGGTTCTCTTCCAAAATTCTATTTTCACATTTCCCTTTTTCTCATAAAACACTTTCACACAACATACACCTACACACACACATTCTCTGATAAAAAGTTTGCATTTAATAAAGTCTACTTGAATGGCTGCTTGAAAGAAGAGGAAATGTTATTCATCTCGTGTGCATAAAAAACATGAAAATTGCATAGAAACAATCAATGACTTTAGAAGAGAATACAAGATGTCATCAAGAAACAAAATGGTTGAGTATACGTGTGAGAAGTGTGGAAAAGTTTTCGACAGGAAGTCATCGTACGATTCGCACTGTCAAAGAAAGCGAACGTGCGTAGAAGATGAACGTATTTGCAAAGAGATTCTATCCTGTAATCTTTGCGGCAAGTCCTTTACTTTGCTTCACAACTTAAAAAGACATGTCCTTGCATGCGACAAGCAACCCCACATGAACGTGAATCCTCTCGGCATGGAAGATGTGTCCTACATTACCAAGAAAGACAAGATGGCAATCATAAATTCCAAGAAATTGGCGGTTCTCAAGTACATCGACTTGATTAATTTCAACAGTGAGCATCCAGAGAACCGAAATGCGTATGTGAATGCCATGAGCCGAGGGTACGCAATGTACTTTGATGCCAGAGACAAGAAATGGAAGATGAAAGACGCACGCCTTCTGACGACCGAACTGATTGACAAGAGAAAAGAAGAATTGTCAAACCTGCTTCAAGACACTTGCTTTGATGAGGATGGAGAGATTTTCCCTCGGTACGTACCTTTCAAAAAATGCATTGAGATTGTCATAGCCTCGATTGATGACTGCGACCCGAAGCTGCAATCAATGCTTGAGAAGGAAGTGCTCTTCAAACTGTATAACAGCAAGGACGAGTTGAAGAAACTGAGGAAGTAGTGTCCCTGTGAATTTGTTTCAACAGAACAAAATTTCTGTGCACGTGATTAGTAACAAAGCAGTATCAACTTTTTTATAAGCTTTTACAAACGACAGTACCCAAATAAAGGAAAGCAAAAGTCATCAGAATCCCTTCTAAGGACATAAAGAATCACCCCAAAACTGCAATATGATAAATATGCCGTAGCGAGCGAGGGCGCCAGCCCGAGCGACGCACGGCATAGACCAATTTTTTTTTTTTTTTACTGGGGAACACAATTTTGGGGGTTGCTTTGAACGTCTCTTTGTGAACAAGGAGTGCGCAACGTTTTCCCGAGTTTTCAGGGCATTAATTGGCTCACTGATATACTACAATTCC
>CALSCQ010003084.1:0-14952 GCA_943704525.1 Pigoraptor vietnamica | reverse complement strand
CCCCCCTCCCTTCTCTCTCTCTCTCTAATTCCACTCTGGCGTCGATGGACACACGTATGATCTTAGCTGATCCGACATAAGTAATTTCACACACCAATTTGCATCACGCTGCTCGCGCACAGACCCAGTCGCCCACGTACCACTTCTTCAATTACGCGTCCATGCAACAAAAAGTGAAGGGTCTCAAGCGCAACGGGTTCTCGGCGGGTCCGCTCGAACGCGCAACGGTGATCATCACCGACCGCGCTGGCCTCGGCACTCTCTCCAAGGAGAACCCCGAGCTTGTGTACGGCGGTCGCGCCTTCATGGACGTGATCGTTGGACTGGGGTATGTCGGTGGAAGCAAGACGCTGCAGGTTGCATCGAAGCGGTGGCTTGCGCGCGCGCACGGGTGCAGCTACGACCAGCTGGGCATCCAGCCGCAGACGATCTCGTCGTTTGGACCGGAGGAGTGTGCCATGCTTGAGCGCATTGCCTCTGTGAAGAGTGTTGCGGGGGACGAGGGAGTCGTAGACGACGGTGCTGAGGGAGGGCTCGCGCGAGAGGAGGGTACGGGGCGCCCATCTGTCTGGATCATCAAGCCAAAGTATGGCGAGAAAGGGATTGGCATTCGCGTCGTGCGCGCGGGTGACCCGCTGTTGCGCGAGATTCACACGGCCGAGTGCATCGACAAGACGACGCGAGGTGCGTGCGTTTCTTGTGAGAACGAGCGCGTGCGTGCGTGCGTGCTTGTGAGAACGAGTGCGTGCGTCCACTCAGTGCGCTGCGTGAGGGACGAACGTGCGTGCGTGCATGCCTGCATATCGTGCTTGAGAAATGTCCATTCTGACCCACCTTTTCCTAATATTGCAGGCGTGCTCATTCAGCGCTACATTACGAACCCGCTGCTTCTTCATGGCTCAAAGTTCGACATACGCGCGTACTTTCTCATAGCATCGACCGACCCCTTTGTCGTTCTCTATCACAAGGGCTACGTGCGCCGCGCTATGGCCCCGTTCAAGGCAAGCCGTACACACCTTTGTGTGCATATGTGTGCCATGTGTTGACAGAGTGACGGCACATCGCGGTTTTACGTCGGCCGTCCTTCCTTAACGCGCGTCCCTCCGCTCTGTGCTCTCGTGTTTCGTTGCGCAGTTGGACGATTTCGAGGACGACAAGACGCACCTGACCAACACAAACGTGCAAGAAGCAAAGGCAGGCTACGACGGCCGCGACCACATATGGTCGTTCGAACAACTCCAGTCGTACATTACCAAGAACCGTCTCGTGAGTACACACGTTAACTACTCATCCAGTTGGATCGCGTGTTGTTGCGCCTGTATTGGCTGTGGTTGTTGTTGGGTATACGCCGAGTGTTCTCTCGTATGAGCGCACTCAAAAATCCGAGCGTTACGCAGGGACCGCCGTCGTGGGTTGCGCAGACACTCGAGCCCTTCATCAGAGGCATGTCGGCGTACTGCTTTGAGACGGCGCGGCAACACATTGTCCGCCGAAAGGGCGCGTTTCAACTTGTGGGACTCGATTTCATGGTCGATGCGAACATGCGCGTGCAATTCATCGAGGGAAATGGACGGCCGGGCTTCGGGAACCAGAATGCTTGGAAGGAGGCGTGAGTTTGGACGCATGCATTGTGTGTGTGTGTGTGTGTGTGTGTGTGAGTGAGTGTGTGCGTGCGCGAGCTGTGTGCCTGTGAGCGAGTAATTCGCCGTTTGCAGTGGCCTGCAGCGTGTGAGTGAAGATGCTCGTTTGACCACTTTAACAAGCTCACTACCGTACACCGAAGGTTCGGCACGACGCTTGCGACGGACATGTTCCGCCTCGTGTTACGACTTCAGCAGAACCCCGCGTTTGCCAGCCGACTGCGCGTGGGCGATATCACCCACGGGTGCGCCGTCTGTTCTACACTCTTCCTGTTGTGTGCTCAGCCTTTGTGGTGGTCATACAATAGGCTTCTTACGAGCACACACCCATCAACGCAGGTTCGAGGTCGTCGTGAACGAGTATCAGGAAGCTTGCCTCGGGACTGCGCGCTTTAACCCGTGTGCGGCGTTCGCGACCGAAACGACACCAGCAGATGGACCGTCGTATTTCGATTGGCTCCTATCGACATGAGAGCGTTGCTGACAGTAAACAACGGCCTATTGTCACATGAGAGCCCAAGACGTGCAAAAACACTCTTTTTTCAGCTAGGAGAACAGCTGCGGCTTGTTGACGTGAATGCCGGCATCCCTCAGCGCAAAGGCAAGGTCTTCCATGTGCAGCATGTTCAAGGTGGAAGCCTGCAGGACGCGGCGACGTAAGTGATGGCTCAATCGGTCACGGTACAAACAGGCTGGCAGAGAGCACACGCACACGCACACGCGCACGCGCACGCACGCGCCACCCCCAAACTCCACACACAAGATATACAAACATACAATGACAATAGCAACATGCCTTGTTGCGGCCGCGCTCCCTGCCGCCGCGCTCTTTTGCGCTGACGGCCTGACGAAAGCGGCACTTTTGCATGGCAGCCTCCGCCACACGCGCCGCAAACGCTTGCGTCGCCAGCGAAATAAGACGAACACTGCGGTGTGTGTGTGTGTGCGTGTGTAGTGCCAATTAACACAATGACGCAAGCACACAAGACCTCCACACCAAATTCCGCATAATGTCACACGACAGAGAAACCGAGTCGAGTTACTCACACTCGCGTGTCAGAACATTCAAAGCCAGTCTTAGTCAGATAATACTTGGTCACAGCATCGGGAATCTGAGGCAACAGAACGGCCTTGCGGTCAAGGACGAACGCGGAGTGTGTAACGCTCCCATTCAGAAATGGCTCTAAAGCGATCGCGCACGCACACACACAAACACACACATACACCCCTCACACTCACACACACACATTGACACACACACACACATTGACACACACACACACACACACACACACATCACAACAGATGAGGAGGATACAATAGGGCTAAAGTTGTCCATTTGGAGCAGAATGTCGGCGAGCGCATCCATCTCCGCCATTTCGAGTGCCTGTTGCGGCACAGCCTTCTCAGGGTTGTCCGCGTCTTCTGCTGGCTCCTCGCTCAAAAGCTCCTCGGCAAGGTCCTCTGCGAAGAAAGGGCACAACACTCCGCCGTCAGTGGCGAAACATTGCGGCGAAACGACCCGATTCAGCAAAACATTGCGGCGAAACGACCCGATTCACAACACACTCACCGTCCCCATAAGCGTCCTTCGATCCGCCTTCGGCTGCCTTTTCGGCTGCACATACACACAATAATGCAACGTTAGCCAAGCACACCATAAGATCGCGCACAAATCGCACACGCATATACCCTGACACAAGCATGGTCGCCTTGCACGTGCAGAACAAAAACACAGACACAGCAAACGTAACACACCATCCGCCTGGGCGTCTTTCATTTCCACATCCGTTGCCTCCGGCCCTTCTAGCCTCGGCTTCTTTGTTGGTGGCTCCGCCATTCTCCAAAATATAAAAAAACTTTCAAACACTGCACTTTCGTCAGATTTCCAAAGCTTTGAACGCGGCGAAACAGGGCCTTCCACCCCGGATGAAGGGACATGCAACCTTGCACTCAGTTACCCAGGCTGCTTGCAACCTCATCACGTGAATGAACTGCTATGTGCGACCCCTCGTGCGGTTCCAGAGCTCCACTTTTAAAACTTAAACCGCTTTCGGGTGACAACAACGCCCTTTATTGACTCTTGTTATTAGAGCTGTACTCTGATTAATGCTTTCTATTGATTTACTATGACTTTGCAACTAATTTTTTTAAAAAAAATTTTAATAATTGTCCGCACTTTCTCGTTTATCGCCTCCAATGTATCGCACGATTAATTTTTTTTTTTCTCCACACTTCAGCGAACCTTCTTTTGTCATTTTATTTTCAGTACTTTACTTTTGTTACAAAATTGTACTTCTTTCTACCATTGACATCGCAGTCAATCGCGAGAAAAAAATTGGTGCAATTTTTTATACGTTCAAAGCAAATCAAATAACCCAAGGGCCCATTTCATCCCGGCGGGCGGTGGTGCGTAGGATGCCGTGTGTGTACGCGTGTGCGTGTGCGTGTGCGTCCATGTGTGGCGGTGTGTGTGTGTGCGTTGTGTGAGTACACATTCGATTGCGCTCTGTTTCTCACCTTGTTCCTCCTCCCCGACCTGGTTTCGTCCCATCTGAACGACGGTCACCCTCCCTCCGCATTACGCTCCTTCCGGACGTCAGATTTGCCAAATTTGCACACTCCCACCTCCCACCTTCCCCGTTTGCTCAATCAGGCCCCGATTTTTTTATGATCGCACTTGTAGGTGCACGGCGTTGAAGAAATCTGCGTCTACTTTGCTGTGGGGGCGCGTCCACGTTGCGAGACTCTGCTTGCGGCGCGCGTCGGGTCGTTCCGTTGCGCGGAGATGGACGCCATCATACAGGCGAATAGTCGCGCTGACGTTGTCGTGGACCACTCGACGTTTGATGCATTGGACGATGATCCCGACACGTTTGATTTTCGGAAGGAACTCGCCGTCGAGTTTTTGAACGAGAGGAAACAGCGAGAGCCCGTTCATAGGGCATTCTTGTGGGTCTAGATCGCGTTTTTTTTTTTCACTTTCCTTCTGGTCAGTTACTTGGTGTTTGGCGATTGTATGGGCACGTGCTCTCGTGTTGCAACGTGGGTTGGCGCCTAATGTGCATGTCTCCGCGACGTATGCGCTTTGTGTGTGTGCGGTTTGTCAGTGGTTTTGAATTATTTGTCTTAATCTCTAGGCGTGAACATGCGACGACTTGCCTCATTATCGTGTGTTGCTTTTCTTTTTTCTTACATCTCGCACTTCTCCGTACCTTCCCTTTCGTCTTAGTTTGAACTGTTGTTCGAACCGCGCCTTTCGATTCGCCATCAGTTTTCCGCAATTCGCCATCAATTTCCCGTTCGCTTCTCTTTTTCCTTTTTGGAGACACGTCATAATTATGGTGATCGGGCAGTTTCTAATGTGTTATTATTCCCACGCACGCAGCGACAATAACGACTATGTGAACCTCCACGAGTCGGCCCACAAGGACAAGAGCGGTGCCTTGACGTTGGGGTTCAATCGAATCGCCAACATTTACTTGCGCATCGAACTCCGCAGTAAATTCATCCACGAAAAGGGGGTGGGTACACGGGTGTGAGAGCCTGCCTGCCGTGTTGATTCGTTGTTTGGTGCTTGTACTTCTGGAGTCAAAATGTGTGCGTGTGTCACGCTTGCGCGTGCGAGTGAGTGTGTGTGTGCGTGTGTGCGCGCGCTCCTGTATATACGAAACGTCATAACCTTTCAAAAAATCGATCCTTTCGCGTGATTACGTTTTTTCTCAAGAGCCGTCCATCTCGAATCGAGGCACTCAGTTTCCCCCCTTCCCCCGCAGCTACCGGTATCCCGCGCCGAATTCGAGAGCGACTTTGCCGCCTTGACGCGCGAGTATGACGCGCTCAAGACGTACCTCGAAGCGTTTTTCAAGGAGCCATTGGAATAGCGTGCGCCGCTCTCTCACCCCTCTTCCCACTTGCTGACTCTCCCCGCTGCCTGCGTGCGTGATGCCGGGGGAGTAGTAGCCTAGCGTGCGTGAAACTCGTGTGTTGCCTTCTTTCCCTTTTACTCGCTTCCCATCTGACGTATCGTTTTGTTGGGAAATTGCCGCGGTGTTATTTTGTCCGTTGCGCTCGAAGTGCGCCTCCCATCACAGGTTGATGAAAGGCCCCTGTGCGCGCGGCAGTAAAGCAAAGCCGCTAAGACTTTTGTGTGTGGAGCCCAGAGGGACCGAGTAGCGGGCTTAGATCGACAGGGCATGTGCCGCTGCTGTCGGGGCCGAGGGCGTGGACGGAGAAGGCTCGACGCGTTGAATTGCCCAGTCCACTCAAGTCATATTTCGTAGTTTCGAAATTTCGAGCGAGACGACGACACCCACGCCGTGTTTTCGGCAGATTGCGTGCCTGTCTGTTCGTGTGTGCTCGTGCGCGGGGCATCCACGCGAGGCGATTGTTCCTCTTTCTTCTCGTTGAGACGCAGGTCGGGTCGCCCACGACCGACAAAGTGCGTGGACTGCGACCGATGTCTTGTCACGTCTCAGCGCAGCGCCAAACACACAGACATGGAGACACACGGAACACAAGCACAGACACACACAAACACACACACACACACACACACACACACACCACACACACACACACACGCGCGCGCGCGCACACACACAAAATCGCACACACACATCCAGTGTTCGCCAGTCCCACCGATAATTCCGCGCCTCCCATTGCTTCCCAATCGTCGAAGGCGATGCGAAGGCCACTGCGGAGCCACAGATCATACCTGCGCGTTGTTACACGTGAGCAAGATCACCAAACTGACGAGGATACCCAGGCTGAAGTGCCGTACGCGCCTCTTGCGAGAGTCCTCCTGACTTAGGACAGTGTACGCACGCTGAATGGCAGCGAACTTTTCGGCGCATTCTGCGACCGGCTCAACTCATCAGCACGCGAACATGCGCACAAATGGGGCGGAAGGGGAACAAAAGTGGGAAGAAAGAGGCGTGGTTTGCTGCCGTATCCGTGCGTGAGAGTCAGCAGGTGTTGAGGCACAGCGATGACTGACGGAGAGGCATGTCACCCACTTGGGTCGCCGTGTGTCTTGTCAGGGTGAAATTGGAGGGCGAGTCGCTTGTATTCGGTGGCTATTTGTTCCTTCTGCAGAACGCGGCCATACAGCGTGAGAAGTACTGGGCACTGAGGAAGTCAACTGACACGAGGAGTGACTGTGTGCGCAAACGTCACAGGTGTGTGCGTGCCTATTGCGAGGCCACACGTGTGCCACACATACACATGCACACGTTTAAATATGCACGCACTGATGCGGCACACAGACACTCGTACGCACGCAACACTGACATTATGCCGATCAGAACACACACCGAACTCGTCTCGCTGCACCCAATGATATCGTAGAACGACGGGGCGCGGCGACTGCCCTTGCCGCTTAGCACAGAGTCCACGAGAGACGCAGAGTCCATTCCCCCCACATTCCGGAGAGCTCTGCGGATCGACAGAGCCCCTACATGGCGGCAAAAAAAGGTTTCGGTGTGAGGTCGCGGTGGCAGTGGCGTCGTCCATGTCACCAGATGCCCATGTCTAGACATCACAGGGGACTGGGCTTCGGCACCCGCCTGATGCCGACCTTCAGCAGTGAAAAAGTCCGCAAGCGGCTTGAAAGAAAACAAGAAGAAAATGGCGTCTGTGGCGGGCGCAAGGGCCGCCGCACAACTTCATCCTTACGTTGCGCCAGAATGGGCACGGCATCTGAGAAGCATTCCCACGCAGAGGCTGCGGGTGAGCTGGTCATTTTATTTCATTTTTTTTTGTGTGTGTTTGTATGCGTGGTATGTGCGTGTGTGTGTGCGCGCGCGCGCGCGCGTGTGTGTATGTGTGTGTGTGTGTGTGTGTGTGTGCGTGCGTGCGTGCGTGCATGTTGTGAGTGTTGCGCGTGCGATCGTTCCTTTTATGTGACGGTTTTTCAAAGTCTGATTTCGTAACCAACACGCATCCGCAGCTGAGCCAGTCGCCAACGCCCATCCGCACGTGGGCTCTCCCTGGAGTGCCACGAGACTTCTCTCTGGCTGTGAAGCGGGACGACCTCACCGGCAGCGCAACTGGCGGCAATAAGGTCAGAGAAAGGAGGAAGGCACAGCCGTTTAGTGTGCCATGTCGCTTGCTATCCACCAAAACACTGTTAGGGCATCGAGAGTTGACACACTTTATTTTCGAAAATCCGACATTTCCAATAATACAACGCTCTCTACGCAGATTCGCAAGCTGGAGTTTCTCCTCGCGGACGCCGTGCGACAGGGCGCTGGGCACATCATCACGTGCGGCGGCGTTCAATCCAACCACTGCCGAGCAACGGTCGCGGCTGCCGCAGAGCTCGGCATGCGCTCGCACTTGCTACTTCGCGCGCGAAACCCCGACGTCGATCCCGGATTCGACGGCAATCTGCTGATCGACCGTGTGGGTGGCATCGCTGAGTTGGTGCCTTAATGTCCCCCCTCCATCCACGCACACACACACGACAGTGCAAAGCAGATAACACGGAAATGCGTGCGGTCGTACCTCTGACCGCACTATTGATTGCCCTTGCAGCTGTTTGGCGCCGAATTGCACGTTGTGCCACCCCAACCATACAAGACGGGACTACTGCCGATAATGACGGCGTTGGGCGACCGACTACGCGAAGAGACTGGTGTGTGTGTGTGTGTGTGTGGGCGCGCGGTGTATGTGTGTGTGTGTTTGTGTGTGTGTGTGTGTGTGTGTGTATGTGTGTGTGTGTGCGTCTGTCTGTCTGCTGTGCTGTGCTTGCTGTGCGTGTGTGTGTGTATGTGTGTGCCACACTGTGCGCGGCTCCTAGTCCGTTTTACTTTCACCTTTCTCTTCATTAGAGCGTGGATGCAATTTGAATGGCTGACAGTGTCGTCTTCCCCGTGCAACAGGAATGCCGGCCTATCTCATCCCCGTGGGCGGTTCCAATGCGACTGGCTTCTGGGGGTACGTCGAGGCGTTTCAGGAGTTGCTCGACCAGGGCCTCAGGGAAAGGTGTGTTGAGTATGGTGCTCTCTTTGTTGAGTGTAGTTGAGAGTAAATGCTCTCTGACTGTGTGGAGTACACTACTGTCCTGTTGTGCGAGACTGCTGTTGATGTTACTCTTTCTGTGTTGAGTATACTGCTACCCTACTGACGCTTGCTAATCGCTACGTTTGAATTGCCTCTTCTTCCGCCTGCGTTAGTTCGAATGCAACTGACTTTTGGTCGTTATTTTCTGCAGCTTCGACGACATTGTCATGGCGTGCGGCAGCGGTGGCACTGCGTGCGGCATTGCAGTCGCCAATGCCCTCGCTGGAGCGAAGTTGGGGGTGCACGCAATCACCGTGTGCGACTCGCGCGAGTACTTTCATGGCCACATCAACGAGACGCTGGACGAGCTTGGCATTGGGCACTTGTTTCGGTGGGTTAGCGGGGGAGTTGCGCGCGTGATATCTGTGTGCTCACTTGAGACTCAAGTGTGTGCTGGCGTGCGAATGCAAGATGGTTGACCGCGCGTGGGACTGAGAGACTTTTTTTCTTTGTTGATTTACCTTGAAGGTCGGAAGACATTCTGGACGTCGTCGACGGCTTCAAGGGGAAAGGCTACGCGCTGAGCACTCCCGAGGAGCTAAACTTCATTGTCGATTGCGTGCGAAGCACAGGCATCGTGCTGGACCCCGTCTATACGGGCAAGGCCGCGCTCGGAATGGTCTCGGTGATGAAAAATGATCCCCGGCGGTTCAAGGGCCGCCGAGTGCTGTTCATTCACACGGGTGAGTGAGACTGGTCCATGCGTGTGGATGCGTGTGTGCGCGTACGCCGTCTTGCTAGAGTGTGTGCACTTGGCGCGTCTCTGAGTGTGTGCGTGTAGAGCGCTGTGTGTGTGTGTCTGGTGTGTGTGTGTCTGTGTCCGCCTCCACACTTCACTGAAAACCGGATGAGTATTAATGTCGCCATGACGTCAGGGGGGATCTTCGGGCTGTTCGATCGGAGAATGGAACCGCATGTTGCGCAACCGGCCGCAAGACTAACCGAGCCATAACGATTTGTGCGTAATGTGATCTCAAGTTGACCTTTACGTGAAAATTCCTGTTTTGCAAACGGGAAATGAGACAAAGTGATCCCCAGCACGTGCTGCTCCAAAATGACAAACATTTTTAGCGCACGTGTGCCTCGTGCGAGGAATTATTTCGGCCTTGTGGGCTGTGGAGTGGCGGGAGGAGAGCGATAAAACAGGTTCTGCAGCTGGGTTCGAAGTCTGTTTCGTGCATTGATGACGGGTGTGAGAAGGTGTAAGCAGTGGTGGGGGTTTCGCCTTGAAATGCGACCAAGTGGAGCTTGTGATTCGTACGTTGCGATTGGCCAGATCCTCAGTTCATTTATTTTACTACGGACAAAGAAAGTAGTAGATGTTTAAGATTTATTTATGTATTTGAATTATATTAAATGGAATTAGATATAGACCGCGGAATCAACTCTAAATCAACTCAATAGAAAATTATAAGTAGATTAGGATATATCGTGTCAGTATGAATATGCATTGTTATTAGAATTGACTATAAATTGAAAGTTGCCATGGCAAGGTGTTACTGGAAAAGGAAATTGTGCCGAGTACCTGGCACTGTATATTGAAAAAAAAAACTAAAATCGTGCAACCTTTTCAACCGTTCTTCACATTGCTGGACCGAGTGTGCGCGCCCTTAGGCGTGTCGTACGTCATTGGCTGTCGCCTCGGCAGACATTGTACGTGAGTCTCTGTGTGTGTGTGTGTATGCATGTGTGTGTGTGTGTGCGGGCGCCTGTTGCAGTGTGTCCGTGAGTACCGGACGTGCATTGCGAGTGTGTGGACGCGCCCTCGTGCGTGACTTCCCGCTCTCTCTCACACCGCCCTCCTTCAACTTTCCATCTTTCTGCCTTTCCGTTGTTGTGCGAAACTTTTTCCGACGCGCATCCGCTCCGCTTTCGAGAACTTTCTTCAGCGCGGGGCTTGAGTGCGCCGCAGGTGACAAGGACAGGTCATATTCGTGCTCGCGCCCAGCTCGCGGGGCGGCAGAAGATTTGCGGGGGGCGTTTCCGAACTTACGGTCTTCGGCGACGTCCGCACAAATTCCAGCCACCGCACGAGTAGGACTCATCCACACTCTGGCGAGTCTTTCCGCGCCGCGCCCCTCTGATCTTCTGACGAGATACGTCGCGAGCGAAAGAGCCGTGTGCGAACGCGACGCCGCATCTGACGCACGTCAAAAACCTTGGCAGTGCTCTTTCGCGCGTCCTCGCTTGTGGCCGTTCGCCGTGCGCGCCGAGTCGCCTCCAACGTTGCGCGGCCGAGCGCCCGCCCGGCATCCCTCACTGCTGGCGGCTCCTATGGCGGCCGCAGAGAGCCTGTCGCTAGCGGCACAAGCGTACTTGTTTTCCGACGTGCCGTATGGAATGGCGGGCCACTCGTCTATCGATGCGGTATCACCGGAAACGCTGGTTGAAATTTGCACCCTGTTGGAGAAGAAGACGCCACCGGACGAGCTTGCGGTCGAGCGACTGGTCGCGCTGGTCGGACAACGCGCGTTTATTGAGATATTGCGCCACCAACACTTTGCAACGGTCGAGGAGTGCGCCCGCGTGTGCGCAGTGCTGCGTACCTGCGTGCAGATTCGATGGTTTGACGACTTTCTCGGCAACACTGACATGCTCGTGCTGCTCGAAGCCTTCCTCTCCGACATGGAGCGGTCCGTACCCGACGCCGCGCGACACTGCGACGAGGTGCGCGTGGAAACCGTGATCATGGCCCAGCAGCAGCGACGCGGCAGCACATCGTCGGCCGAGGGCAACAAGGAGCCGTCGGAGGTGCTGGACTTTTTGGAACTGCAGTGCGACCCGATTGGCATCGCGAACGCGCTGAAGAAGATTGACGTCGAGCACTTCAAGAAGTACCACGTGTGCGGCAACCTGCTGTCGACGCGGCGCGGGTCGCTCTCCGGCGCAGGCTGCCCTTTCGTCGGGTGGGGACGCGAATGCGAGGGCAAGCGCGCCGCCGTGCACGAAATTCGGAACTGGTCGGTAGCGCTCGTGTCGTGGGTCGAGGACATTGTGCGGCAAGCGACGCCGCAGCAGGCCAAGCAGCTTGTGGCGCTGCTGATTTCTGTTGCGAAGGTGGGCGCGCGCACGGAAAAGTGTTCGCGTTACGTGCGTGAGCCTGCGCGGCTTTCTTAGTTGGACTGCTTCTGACCCCACTGTTCCGCTTACGCTTTCAGGAGTCTGTCGAGAGGGGCAACTTTCAGGCCGTGTCGACCATTGTGCGCGGGCTGTCGTCCGAGTCCATCGCAAGCGCAGTGCAATCCGCACTGGCGGTGAGTGCGCGTGTGATTGTTGCCATACCACTTAGATGTCAGCGGCGGAAACATACCCGCCACAATTGCGCTCGGATGCTCTCACATGCGAGAGACCCTATCCCACTCCTTTACGGGTGTCTAACCCTGTTCTTGTTTTCGCGCTCAGGGCGGACACAACGGCAAGCGCCTGAAGAAGCTCAAGGCCCTGTTGGATCCCGCCGACGACTACAAGGCGTACCGCGCGGAGCTCGAGAAGGTGTCGCCCCAGTTCTACCCGGTGGTCCCCTTGATAGGTGCGTTTGCCCTACGTGTGCTCCTTCGTGTCGTCGACAACTATCCTCCTCGCGAAATCGAAACTTCGCTCCTTCATGTCATTGACAACCGTAGTTCTAAGAACATCGAAACTGTTCCCTCACACGCGTGCCGTATGTCGCGCGCAGACGCGATCGAGGCGGTGTACCACCAGAACGCGCCGACGTCGATGCGCATGCCGTCGGAAGACATGACGAACGCGCACCCCGGCGACTCGCTCGAGGCCTCGGATTACGTCGACCAGACAGTGAGCCGCATCAACGCGCTCCGCGAGCTCACCATCCTCGTCGAGAAGCTGCGCGCGCCCCCTTCGGTGCCGGTGTCGTCCCCGAGCGCGTTTGCGATTAGCGTGTCCCCCCCGAAGAGCATACTGCCCGGGCGCTTCTCCGTGGTGCAGAAGACGGGCAGCATGGAGGGGAAGGCGAGCGAGTTTTTCGCGCGCGTGACATTGTGGCGGTTCCTGAAGGAGTCTGCCGTGTAAGATAGCTTTCCTATTTGTGGCCTTGCGTTTTGCCTCGAGAGTTGCTCTGCCGCACAGTGTGCACCCACTTGATCGCAAACACGACGGGCGCTTTGTAAGTGTCCCGGGCTGCTGTTTCGCGTATCCAATACACCCCTGCCCTTCCCATTGACAGAAAAGGCCAAGCAGTCTTTAGTCTTCAAACTCGAGCCCAAACTTAACATACATTGCCTTGGTCGTCAGCTCCTGCACTTCGGCTGCGGGAGATGAAGGCAGCTTTAGGTGCCATTCTCCACATCAAAGAACGACAACGTGCAACTCAACAGGTCTCGTGCAAAAAAGGCCCCAGCATACCCAGTTTGCCGAGGAGCATCTGTCCAAGGTCCTTGATGTCGTTGTAGTCGTGCAGTTTGTCAATGTGCACATTGAGCTCAGCCTCGCTATACCTGGGAAGACGCGCACCGCAGAGCGCGAAAGAAGAGGGACGGTTGTAAGTCAGCATATAACTGAGCGAGAGAGAGAGAGAGAGGGAGAGTGAAAGGTTGTGAGTCAGAGAAGAGGGAGAAGGCGAGAATAGGCTGTAAGCCAAAATACAGAATGAGATCACGATAGCGGGGAGACGCACTCTGCCGATAGTTCCTGGAGCTCCCTGGAGACCGAATCGAGCTTCTCGCGCAACTGCTCCACAACAGGGTCTTTGTCGTTGGGTTCGGCGTTGGGCGGCGGGTTGTTTTCTTTAACGGCCGCACTCTCAGACACTGGCGCGGGTTCGATTACTGCCGGCGCCTGCAGATGGCAGCAGTCGAGTTGGACGCTGTTCGGGCAAAAAAAAAAAAACTGGCTTTGAAATGGCAATGGACACAACACACGTGGCCATACGCACCGGCTCTGGAGGAGAATCGTCCATGCGCGGCCTGCAAAGCAAGAATGAGTGCGCGTATTAATGAAACGGAGAAGGAAAGTTACACGCATCATGAGGGAGAGGTCCGGTTCAGCAGTGGCGCACAGCAATTGAACGCACGGCGACGATAAGGACCTCTTCATCGGCGGTTCTTCCGGCGGCGCGTCCTTCTCCTCCTCGGGGCTGTTCTCAGGCGTAATTTGTGGTGGTGCCGGGGGCTTGGATAGCTTTGCGACGTATGCGGCGTCGTTGAGCCAGTAGACATCGACGTTGCGCACGCAGCGTTTGTGGCTGAAGTGAGAGAAGACACAGGGGATTTCAGAATGACTTCGCCAAAACTTCACCGCGTTAAACGAAGATCACATTGCAACTGCACCACACGTGCATTTCCCCACTCACAGCAGAGATTGCGCACAAAGATTCGCAAGGGTTGCACTTGCGAGGGAGCGTCGCGCGTCGTCATCGCTTGGGTCCGTGCCGCTCCAAATGGACTTGGCATCCACGACTTCCTTCAACAATAGGGGACGGCGCCCCGTGCACAATAATGCCAATATTTTGTCCTCGAGCGCCGACATGTTTGTGTTGCCTACGAACGGTTGAAACAAAACGCAAGCGGGAGGCCGGCGACCGACTTGCACTCAAGTGGATCGGAGTCTTCGGCGTGTGATGTGTGTAGGATTGCGCACCGCTTCTGCCACACGAGCCCCTAAAAACAGCGCTCAGGACACCGTGGAAAAAAACAACGAGAGCACGGTACTTCATCGCAGCGCAACGGCAGGCGACGTGTGACGAGCCGGTTTCAAAGGATTGTCTCCCGCCATAATCTTGACGAGATCTCGGTAGGTGGTGAGTGTTTTCCAATGGCGGACAAGCCGGCCCGGACAATCGCACCCGGTCATTCAGTCTTGCTTTTTATGAAACACCACATGCAACATACACGCACACACACGCACACACATACACGCACACACTCACATGCGCACCACGCACATGCGCGTTTGAACTCACCGTAGGAGATACGTGCGCAATTTCGGTTACGGCGGTAGTGTTTTGAGATGCACCCTTCCAGCAACAACACGAACGGCTAAACTGTCAAGTGGTGTGCCCATGGCGTGGACGGCCGTCGCATGCGGGCGATTGCAGCGCGCGCTCGTTTGCGCTGTGGTGTTGATCTTGGTGTTGGCGACGGCTGTGAGGGCGCTGCACCGTGGGTTCGATGGGCACTTGCTCTATGTGCACTTGCAGTCTCAACGCAAACGCGCGCGCATGACCTGAGCTCAAGCACATTGCACGCACACAAATACATACCCACACACACATACATACCCACCCACCCAC
>CALSCQ010003082.1:0-35695 GCA_943704525.1 Pigoraptor vietnamica | reverse complement strand
GGGGGGGGGGCAGGTCACACACCAATCCTTCTCCCCGTCGGTGTTAATTCGTTAACGCCGAGGAGGCGCATGCTACGCACTCTGCCTTATGTGGCAGAATGCATAAAAAGGGCTCGCTTGGACGTCCTTGATTGTGTGGCCTCGCGTGATGCTGAACTATCAACTGGCGTGCATCGTGAATTGCACAGCAAACCAAACGGAAGCCAACTCAAAAAGGTCGGCGTATTTATTTTTCTTGCGCTTCGCGTTAAAGGTACGAAGCACGTTCATCAACTCTGTCCAAATGCCGATCTTCTTTGCTCCCTCTCAGCCTCTCCACGCTGACGCACCACGCCACGTTCACACCCTTTCAACAACTGCAGATAACGAGGGTTGAGATTCGTCCCGAACTCACCGAGAAGGCACTCGGACCACTCAGAGGAAGAGCGCAAAAACGTGCGGTCCAATGACGCCCCTGTGGCCCCCCGCAATCATCACCGACGACGACATCCGGCAGCTCGCCGCCTACCTCCCACGAGAGGGAGATGAAAATGACCTACGCGACTTGTCGGCGCTGTTCGTTCAAACGGAGGCATCGACGCCGAACTCGGGCCACAACGGCGCCGACACGCAACCCGCGATAACACGGCCTGCCACGAAGGCGAAGAAGCCGCGCCGACCGGCGGGGATCCCCGGGCAAACAACGGTGCGCGGGCAGCGACAGATCCGGCAGAACGCTCAGGATGCGCGTCGCAGAGAAGAGAATGCACGCCTCGAACACATGGTCTCCCACACAGAGGAGATTAGGGTCGTCCCTCAGGCAATTCTGCGCTACCAGCAGGCTTTCCACTGACTCGATGTTACAGGGCCGTATCGCCGCTGACCACAGTAAAAACGGAAGCAGTGGAGCAGCAAGAAGAGAGCACATTTCATATCTGGCGCATGCACGATAAGTGTTGCGGTTACAGCCGCCGGCAAAGCCTAAAGTATGCCCAACACTTTGCCTTTTCTGAAAGCGGAGCGCCAATTGGCGTTTCAGCCGAGAGCGACGCCGGGGCGATGGCTGGGTGACGTCACATCGCCAGCCGAAACATCTTTCCGCCCAGCCACATACCGATTCGCACGCGACTAGTTTCGCCCGCTCTCCGTCACTTAAAGTCGTCCCTTTGTGTTCTTGCACTCGCGTCAGCGTTGGTGGTTTTCGTGCGCTGTCGTGTCATACCCTCGATTTCTGTTTGGACGGAGTGAATCATGTCGCTCGTGAAGCACATTGACTCTGACGACCAGTTTCCGGTCCAGCTCAGAAATGCAGGGCAGAAGCTGGTGCGTTCCCCTTGAATGTGCTGTGCTGTGTGTGTGTGTGTGTGTGTGTGTGTGTGTGTGTGTGTGTGCGAGCGTTCCCCTGTGCTTGTGCGGCTGCGTGTGTGCGAGTGCACGTATAGTTGTGTGTGCATATATATTATAGGCTCTTTGTACGGATGTGACTCTGAGATTTCGTTTTATAATCGGTTTTAATCGCTTGATCATCTTACGAGCCCTTCCCCGTTGTTCTCCTTGGTGCACGCACGCGCGTACGCGTTGCAGGTGGCCGTTGACTTCTTTGCGACGTGGTGCCAGCCGTGCCAGCGAATCGCGCCTGCATTTCAGGCGCTGAGCATCCAGTACAAGAATGTCGTCTTCCTCAAGGTCGATGTGGACAAGTGCAAGGTGGGCGTTAATTGTCTGTTCTGTTTTTCGCCCTATGTGAGGATACTCTGCATGCGCGTGTGCTCACGCAAGCAAGTGCAAGGCACATCTCAGTACGCAAAACGACTTCGACTCGCATTATTGGCCCGACGTGACAAGCAAAGCTACCAATGCAGTCCTTTTAAAAACCGATGCTTGCTCGGGTGCCTCCCTCTCTCCGCGATGTCGTGCAATCGTTGAGTGGTGGCCACGAGTTAATTGATCCTCTCAATGTCATTTCCGCACGCGACAGGACACGGCGCAGGCGTGCGGCATTCGCGCGATGCCGACCTTCCAGTTTTACAAGAACGGCACGAAGGTGGACGAGTTCTCCGGCTCCGACGCTGGGAAGCTCGAGGAATATATCAAGCGCCACAAGGGACCCGATGCGGAGGACGAGGCTTCGGGTGTGCCTGGATATGTGAGTCCGTGCGAGGGGATGACGTTTCTTTTGTGTCGTGTGTGCGTGCGTGCATGCGTGAGCCTGTGTGTGTGTGTGCGTGTGTGGGGACACTTTCGAAGTTGCTTGAAAGCTCAGAGGCTGATGCGAGCTCTCATTTTCAGATTGCAATGGACGAGTTTGTGGACAAGCGTCAGGTCGAGTGCCTCAACGCCGACGACAAGCACGGCGTCCAGAACATCTTCTCGAAGGGCGCGGGGTATCTCGAGAGTGACTGCGACGAGCAGGTTTGTGCATGGATGCATGGAGTGAATCGTGGTTGTGGATGTTATGGGGTCCGTATGATAAGTATAGGGAGCCATGTGTTACTCTGTGTATGAGATGCATATCGAGAGGCAGTCGCGAATGTTGGATTCTCTGTGGTGCGTGGGTGGCTATAAGGTGGTCATGGCCTGTGGTGCGTCGACTCACCCCGCGCTTTGCTGCAGCTCATCATTTCGGTGCCGTTCAATCAAGCGGTGAAGGTGCACTCGCTGCGTATCAAGGGACCCACCGATGGTGCGTGTGTGTGCCGGCATACAAGTGTGTGTTGTTGCGTTGTGGGGTGTATGCGTGTGCGCGCAGGCGTGTGTGTGCTCGTGTATGTGCGTATACATGTGTTGTTGCGTTGTGTGCTGTATATGTGTGTGTGCGTGTGCAAATATACGTGTGTGTGTGTGTATGTGCGTGTACGATGTGTAGTCGAGGCGGGTGGGTAGTCGCAATCCTGCTGTGTACAGTTGTAATTGCTTACACGTGGGTCTCGCGCACAGGCCGTGCGCCCAAGAACGTGCGCATCTTCACGAACCGAACATCGACGCTCGATTTCGACGAGGCGGCGAGTGCGCCGTCGGTGCAGGACATTGTGGTGGAGAACGACAAGATCATCCCGCTCAAGTTTGTCAAGTTCCAGAACGTGAACCAGATCACGGTATGGGACTCTCGCTTTGTGTGTGTGTGTGTGTGTGTGTGTGTGTATGTGTGTGTGTGTGTGTGTGTGTGTGTGTGTGTGTGTGTGTGTTTGTGTGCGTGCGTGTTGTGTGTGTGTGTGTGTGTGTTTGTGTGCGTGCGTGTGTGTGTGCGTGTGTGTGTGTGCGTGTGTGTGTGTGTGTGTGCGTGTGCGTGTGCGTGTGTGTGCGTGTGCGTGTGTGCAGGGTTTTTAATCGAGGCTCGACGTGTATTTGTGTTCCCTTTGACCTGACACGCATTGCTTCGTTCAGTTTTTCATCAAGGACAACGAGGGCGGCGCGGCAACGACGGCGATTCAGCAGCTTTCGATTATTGGCATTCCCCTCGCGCACACAAACATGAAGGAATTCAAGCGGGTGCGTAGTTGCGCGCGCGTGTGTGTGTGTGTGTGTGTGTGTGTGTGTGTGTGTGTATGGGTGTGGGTGTGGGTGCGCGTGTGCGTGTACATGTGACTGCAGGGGAATTCTTCCGCTGACATTTGTCCTGGCTTTGTAGGTTGCTGGCCACGAGGGCGAGGGCCACTAGTGTGCTGAAAATGAATTCAGCTTGAAGCATGCGCACTTTGTAAGCGACAGGGGGAGACGCAGCGAGACGCAGCGTCCCTGATGACTAGTCACTCGCACAGAGGTGTTGTATCAGCTAAATCATAGACGTTGTGTCCATCAGCGGATGCTGGGCCGGGGAAGAAGGGAGGGGGCGATTCGCAAACGTACATTAGCCACTCGCTTTCACGGCGTCCCGCAGCGCCCCTTCCACAACTCCAAGCACTTTGGCCTCGTTACCCTTGTCGGCAACAAAAAAGTGACCACCGGGGAGCACTACAGTCCTCAATGGACCCGTCGTGAGGTCACCCCAACTCTCCAGCTCCCTATTGCCGTGGTGGTCCCCGGCGCCGGCGAGGCACGTGATGGGAACGTCTCGCAGCTTCGCGCGCGGTGGCGGGACGTACGACTGCACCATGCAGAAATCGGCGCGAATGGCGGGAAGGAAGAGGTCCAGCAGGTCGGGGTCGTCCAGAATTTCCGTAGGCGTGCCGTCGAGGCCGCGCAAGTGATGCACAAACTCATCGCGCGTGGCGTTGGAGAGATCTGGAAGTAGCGACGAGGCCTAATCGATTGCAAGATATCGGCACGTTAGGACGACTGCTTGTGTGCCTGCTTCAAGCCCACACAGTCCACTTGCCTTTGGGCCCGACTTCCCCGATGCAATGATGTGCGAGGGATACAAGTTAGATCCGCTTTCGTGGAGTTGCGCTGCGAGTTCGTACGCAAGGAGCGCGCCCATACTGCGCGAACAGATGGCAGGCATGAGGCTAAAGTGAATGGCACCTGGCGTGTGTGAGAGGCAATCAAAGGCATGCGCACCTGTGCCCAAACAGAACGAATGGCCGGTCTGACAGCGCGGGTGCGATGGCGGCGGCCATGTCGCGCACGCACTGCCTGAGGTCGGTGTAGGGCGTCTGCTTGAACCGCGACTCCCTACCCGGGAGGCACACAGAGAGGACTGCGTGTGCGAAACGCGTGTGCGAGCGCAAGTGCGAACCATAAGGCACGATACTTGTGAACGAACACACACGTTGTGACTCCACACATGCATGTCACGCACGATGCACTTTCTCCGCACCTTCGGCCGCGTCGCCAATTTTTGGCGCGAGTGCGTTGTAGAAGCTCGTCCCTCCGCCTGCCCACGGCAAGCACACTAGGCGCACCCGCGCCTGTGGCCTGCGCATGCGACACACAAGCCACTCGGACGACATAGCTAATGACAGCCGACTTGAGTGAATACAGGTAATGCCGGCAGCCCATGAGTTTTCAGCCGCTTCGCCCTGTCGTAACGTGATCGGTAACGGCACGTGGGCCGTTCGCGCCATTTTTTTTGAAAATGATGACCTTCGTTTTTGCAGGAATTGCTTCGGACTGTGGCGTGAACACAAAGCCGGTTGCACAGCATTCACATCGCATCGCGCGCTAACTTATTTTCCCTCCAAGGCCCTCGCTGTGTTGGCATTCAGCCACTTTCAACTTGACTTGCGATGCCTTGGCGGGAGTGAGCGTTGCACGGCGTCTGAGGGACAGTGGCCCACGAAATTCGCGTGAAGATGGCCAGCGCGTCGCTCGACGAGCTCCTCGCGGGGCTACCGCAAGGAGACGCGGACGTCACGCACCTTCGCCCGATCGTGCGCGCACTTTTGACGGACTATCTTGCTCCGGGGAAAGGCAAGTGGGAGCTCAGGCCGCCGTAGAACCAAGTGGCGGCCGAGGCTTCTCGTTTTTCTGTGCGCGTCGCTTACTCTCCCCTCGTCGCCACAGCTGAACGCGTCCCGGTCGATGGCGCTGACGTGGCGCTGAGATGGATTCGCTACCTCTGTCTCACGGCACCCGACGTGTTTGTTGCGGGGGATCCGTCGGGTGCGCCTTCGTCAGGGGAGGACGTGTCTGTCTTTTGGGCCGTGCGGCAGCTCCTGCAGCTCGTGGCCACACCCGCGTGCGCGCATGCACACGACACGGCGTGCAACGTGATTGCGCTCCTCCTTGTTCATGCGGCCCCCGGTCCCCCCGCGGAAGCGTTTGCGTCCCTTTGCCGTGTGGCGCTTGGTGCGTCTGTGTGTTGGCGTCTTACTGCGTTACTTTGCTCTCACATTCATGCGGCCACTTACGCATACATACTTCACGCACTCACACGCGTATGCATTCGCTACTCACCCACCCACACACACACACACACACACTTCACACATACACACATACACACACACACACAACGGTCAATGCAACTAACGCACGTTCTTGTACATTCCTGCGTTCAGATTGCGCTGAGTTATCCCTCGCCATCGCACGCGCGCACCCGTCTTCTCTGCCTTCGTCGGTTGCTGTCGACGTGGCCGTTTGGGTGCCCATTGAGGTATGCGACCCCCTTTGCGCACTCACATAGCCGCCTGTCCTCAACCTTGCAACCCCTTGCAACAAATTCACCCTCTCTCTCTCCGCCCGCACGCTCAACGCAACCACGCTCCGCATGCGTTGTCCTGACGGTTCCGTTCGCCCTCCAGTCGAGCGACAACTCGGTCCTCGTGGATGTCACGGACCCCACAGTGCGCCTGTGCGTCATGCGCAACGCCGCACTCTCTGCGGGCCACATGGTGGGCCTGGCCCCGCAAGCACTCGCCTCCATGGCCGGCCTCCAGCTGTCCATATTCTCCTCCCTCTCCGCGCAACTCGCCTCGACGGCGCCGTCGTCGCTCCCTCTTCTTCCCGCCGTGCTCGCGCTCGTTCGCGCGCTCGGGTGGGTGGACGAGACGGCCGCGTGGTCCATCCTGCCCGTCCTCGTCGACGCCGCCGCGCGGTGGCCGGAATTGAGCTCGGACAGTCAGGGAATTGTGGGGGATCTCCTGCGACTTGCATCGGCGCTCGGCCTGCCCCTGTCGCTTGTGTCGAGGATGCAATCGGAGGTGTTTGGCGCGGCACTCGGCAGCGTGTTTCAGTCGGCGTCGTCCGCCACCGCCCCTCAGGGCGCGCTTCGCCACGGCATTGTCGCTCTGGCAGCCGCCATGTCGGTGCAACCCGAGTGCGCGCCGCTCCTCTCGAACGTCTTCGCGTTCAACATTCTCGCGTGTGCCGATGTGCGCGCAGAGGTCGTTCGGTGCGCTGTGTCGGCCGCGACGCACTCGCAGAACGCGCGTGCGGATGTTCAGGCGGCCAAGCGGCCGCGAACGGAAGGCTTCGAGCTTGCGACCGGCCAGGGCGCGAAGGATGACGCGCTCGCCGCGTTTTTGACTGCGGCGAAGGCCGCCTGTGCTCAAGCGGATATCGGAACGCTTTCTCCATCTCTTTCACAGGCGGTGACGAGCGCCCTCGCGACGATCATGCACTGCACGTGTGCCGTTCGCGACGCTGTGCCTGGTATCGCCAACGATCTCTCTGTCGTTGCATGCCGCGCGTGGCTGCGCTGCCTCCTTATCGGTCCCGAGTCCGTCTTTGGGTCGGTCGTCGACGGAATGGCGTGCCTCGCGCAGTTGAACCTTGCGCAGGCTGCCGCCGACTGCGTCCTACACGTGGCCGCGCTCCCCTTTGTGGCGGGATCGTCGCTGGGGTTTGCGGAGATGACCCCCGACGACGTGGCTGAAGAGGCGGCGGAGGTGGCGGCGAGCGCGTGCGAGCTGGCCCCCCGTGGTGCGTCCATGCCGAACCGCGCGCCCGCGTCACTCGAAGCGCACACGGCCACAGCCTGTCTTGCCGCTGTCGCCGGCCTCGGGGGGCAGCGGTATCGCCTGCGAGAGTTCGTATTCCGGCGTGCGCTGGGCTCAACGCATGCACATGTGCGCGTGTCGGCACTCGTGTGGCTACCCACACTGACGCGCCGATTGCTGAGGCCGTGCGTCCGACTGGTCAACGTCGCTGCCGGCAGTAGTGACGAAGACATTGTTCGCGAGTCGGTGCGTTGCGTTGGGAGGACGGCGTGCACGCTGTCTCCTGACGCTTCTCTCAAGGCGTGGACGAGCAACTGTGCAGCAGAGACCAGCGACGGAGGCATCGGGTCTGGGTTGTCGTACTCGCGACGGGCCTTTGTCGGCGGGCATCCGTCGTGGGACATGCAGTGTGCGCGGTGTGGTCTTTCCGATGGTGCGGACCGCAAGCCCGTTTCGGGGTCCGTTTTGCCGGAGGCGCGGGAGGCGTTTGCTGCGGTGGAGGAGGACGCGCTTGCGTGTCTCTCACTGGTGATGCATTCTCGGCCGCCCGAGACGGCGTGCGTCTGCCTGTCGTCGCTGCTGTGCGTCGTCCGTCATTCTGAGGACCGCCGCGCACTGTTGGAGCGCCCGGTGCAGCTGTCGGGCGCAGGAGGGACCTCGTTGAACGGGCGATTGCTCGATGCCCTCTTGTTGTGGATTGGCGCGGCGGACGAGGGTGTTCGGGCTTTCGCTGGGTGGGTGCTGGAGGGATCGTGTGGTTGTGGTTGATTGTATTTGAATCGCGTGCACGCACACATCGCACGCATATTCACACCATAGGCGTACCACGACGTGTCTGTTGTCTAACTGGAGCCGTGCGATGCGCTGTGCAGACGCGTGCTCGCGGAGGCGCTGGCGTGTTGTGACGGCCGATTGAGCGCGGGAGAGAAGATGCCAATCTACGACAGAGTGACGGACAGGTTGCACGAGCTCGTCGGAGGCCGCGACCTCGACGTGTGCCGGTCGTCCCTTCGTCTCATTGGGATGCTTGGGCGGTGAGTGGTGGCCACTTTGAGTGTCGTATTTGGTTACGTTAACCATTCTTTTTATTCTGGCTCTGTCTTAGTGGTCGAATTTTGCTGTTGCTTCGTGTCACAATCGATTGACTGTAATTGCATCCTGCGTTTCAGCATTGGCGCCGACGAGTTCTTGCCCGTCGTCAACGTCAGCCTGCTTGAATTTGTCGCGCACGCGGACGCCCTCGTCCGTTCGGTGGCCGTCGAAGAGGTACGACTCTCCCTCTCTTCAACTGGCAACCGTACGTTCCGGGCGCTTTCTTCGTGCTTTCCTTCTGTAGCACTCCGTTGATTATTGCCCGATTGTACAAACCATCCCGCTTCTCCCACCAGATACGCGCCGTGGCGAAGAGCCGTCAGATGTCGGTGCTTTCCCTCGTGTGCCCGCAGGACACTGTGACCGCGCGCGTGGTCGTCGGTCGCATGCGCACGGGCGCACCATTCACCGAGGCCCTCCACAGCCTCTTTGAGCCGCGGGAACTGCGCCAATTCCTCGCGGCGGTGCGCCAGCACGCGCTTCCGGATGCTATTGCGAGGCGTGACGAGGCGTCGCTCGGGGCGCTCGCGCGGTCGCTCTCGACGACACCCTCTGCGCTCATTCATTCGCAGTTTGGGCCGATCTTTGCCTCGCTATCGATGGACGCAAACACCACGGAGGAGGAGAAGAAGGCCGTGCTGCAGTTTGTGCTGCGCGTGGCGCAGGCAGAGTCGCCCGATATCCACATTGGGGACATCATGGAGCGCCAGATATCGGCTGTTATTCGCGAGCTCCTGTCCCAGTCCGGACTCGGGGAGGCACCTGGCGCACAACTGGCATCTCAGGACGAGGACCGGCAGCAGCGGGTGAGTCTGGAGTCTGCACGTATACGCGGCTCTTGGTCAGAATTGTGCTTTTCCTTGCTATTGCTCGCATGGCATTATTCACGCGACTGTGTGTTGTGCTGACATTATGTTGCCGACGCACACTTTGCCCGCAGGCCATCGCCGCGCTGCGCACCGTCGCAAAGCAGACGGGTACCTATGGGGCAGACGTCGACTACGTGGGCCTCGTGGAGGACAATCTGCTCGGCGCCATCCACGGCTACAACGTGATACGCGATGCCGCCGCCCCAATGGCCGACCGCCGCCACGCGCTGCTCGGGCTCCTTGCCATCATGTCGATTGTGCGAAGCCGCGCGCTGTTCGCCGTGCGCCCTAAGGTGATGGCGATGCTGCGTGCGGCGCTGCAGGAACCGCAGCTCGCCCCCATTGCGCTGAGGGGGTGGGACACGCTCGTCCGCCGCATCGACCGCAAGCGTCTCGGTGCGCTCGCCGCGCAGATTGTCGTGACGCTCACGCCTGCGGCCGAGACGCACCCGGACGAGGTCGCTGCCACGCTCTCGTTTCTGTTCGTGGACAACGCGGATGTCGTCGCGCCGCACATTGACGACGTGCACGACGTGCCCATGGGCTCCGCCTTCGCCGCAGTTCGGGCTGCAGTGAATCGCATGCGACGGCCGCTGTCGGCGCAGGCCCGGCTGCACCATCGGCTCGCCGGCATTTCGCACGATAATCCCGCCGTGCGCGTTGCTGAGCTGAGGCGGCTCAAGACGCTTCTCCGCGAGGACCGCGCCGCCATCACGGGCCTCGTCGCCGGGCAGGACACGGTCGACGAGTCGGTCGCCGCGCTCGTCCACGCGCTTATCGCCGGGTGTCGCGACACGGACCCGACCGCCCGCCGGCTGACGGTCGAGTGCCTTGGCGAACTCGGCGCGGTGGATCCCGGCCGCATTTTGGCGGCCGTGCCGTCAGCAAGCGCCGGCGGCGGAAGTGGCGACGCTTCGCTGCACAGGAGAGCCCCCGAGCTGCCCGACATCGATTCGCCGCAGTTTCCGCGCGCGCTGATAAGCGATCACCTCGTCAAGGCGCTCCTCGCTGCCGACACGGAGGACCAAGACCTCGCCGCGTACGCCATCCAAGAGGCACTGCGCCTGGCGGGCGTCACCGGCGGGGACGGTCTCACGCAGGGTACGGCGGCCGATCGTCTGCGCCAGCTCGGCTTCAGCGACGACGACTGCATTCTCATTGCGCCCTTCCTTTCGTCCGGGTACCGCGTCACCTCGAAGCAGACGTCGGTGCGACGCCCCATCTACCGCAACGTCTCGTCCTTCCAGCACTGGCTGTCCGAGTGGGCGGTGGATCTCGGGCTGCGCCTGCGACGGGGCACGCGCGCGCAGAAGGTGTTTGAAGTGTGCCGCGGCGTCATTCGCAAGAACGTCGACGTGGCCCTCGCACTGCTGCCGCAGGCTGTCTTTCACGCGGTCGCCCAGGAGTCCGGCGACGACGTCGACGACGCGCGAGCGTACATTCTCGAGGAGATCAACGCCGTCGTCGAGGACGCCATAGCCGGCGCTGCACTCGAAGGCGCCGCCGCGCTTGCGGGTGGCGACGCCGGCGCTGCTTCCACGTCGGTGTGCGCCGGGTCGGATTCGCTGGGCACGGAGCGCGCGAGCATGCGGCAGATGTGCTGCCAGGCCGTCTTCAGCGCCATCGACTATCTCTTCCGGTTTGAGCGCAAGAACATCCTCGAGGCCAGGCCGGCGGCGCACGGCGGCAGCTCGCGAAAGCAGAAGGAAACGGCGCCCGTTCGCGACGCCCGGCTGCCGCAGGTGTCGCAGTTTCTGGATTCCCTTGCGCTCGATCGCCTTGCCCTGGCGGCTCACCACTCGGACGCGCACGCACGCGCGCTCTTGTACCTCGAGACGCACCTGCGCCGGCGCGGGGGCTCGTCGGGCACGGTGGAGGAGGATCGGGACGCGGCGCTGCAGTCGCAACTTCCGCTTATGCAGCGCGCATTTGCGTCGATGGACGAGCCGGACGGAATGGCGGGTGTTGCGGCGCTGCGCAAGCTGACGACGCTGAAGGACGCCATCCTCGACCACGAGTGCGGTGGCGACTGGGGCAGCGCGCTTGCCTGCCGGGAACAGGCGCTGCGGCTCGACCCGGAGAGTCCCGCGCATCATGCGGGCCTCTTGAATTGCCTCCTCAACCTCGGCCACCTGGAGACAATGCTCATGCACGCAACGGGCCTCGCCGTGAGTCGCCGCGAAACCGAAACGTCGATAGCTCCCCTCCGCGCGCGTGCGGCGTGGCGGCTTGGCCGGTGGGATCTCCTCGAGGAGTGCGTGGGCAGTGCGGAGGTCAGCGGCAGCGCTGCCCCCGGCGCCGTGCGGCTCGCCGCAGCCGAAGATTTCGAAATGTCGCTCGGCCGCATCCTGCTAAAGGCACGCGCCGGTAATGCCGCGGGCTTCCGGGATGCGCTGGCGGCTACGCGGGACGCGCTCGTCGTGCCTCTCTCCGCGGCGAGCATGGAAGCGGGCGCGTACCAGCGGGGATACCCGTCGATCGTGCGTCTGCACATGCTGAGGGAGCTCGAGCACGCGGTGGCCCCCGTCCTCGCGGAAGATGGCGCTGTCGGTGTCGGTGTCGGGCGCGCCGCATCCATGGCGCTGTTTGAGTGCTCGACAGAGTGGGGCGTCGCGCTGCGCCTGACACAGCCCTCGTACAGGGCGCGCGAGTCCATCTTGAACCTGCGTCGCATTGTTGTTTCGCTTCTCTCGGACAAGAACGCGGCCGTGGTGTCTGCCGCGACGGCCCTGCACGGGGACCTTTGGCTACAGAGCGCGCGCGTGGCGCGGAAGGGCGGCCTGTTTCAAGTGGCGTACAGCGCCCTGCTCAATGCCGACGCGCTCGGGGCGCAGGAGGCGGCGGTCGCGGTCGAGCGCGCCAAAATCGTGTGGGACCGTGGCGACCAGCACGAGGCCCTTGCGTTCCTGCAGGCCGAGCTCGTGCGCAAGCGCGACGTCGTGCACGCGATTGTGCGCGCGAACACGACGGCGCCCCGCCCCAAGCGGGACAAGCCGGTGCAGTGGCTGGCGCACTACCTGGACCTTCAGCCGGCGCAGCCTCGCGACCCTGCGGCGGACGAGCTTGGAAAGACGGTGCTGCTGGCGGGAAGGTGGATGGAGTCGACGGGGCAGAGCCTCTCGAACGACATTATCGCGCAGTACCAGCGGGTTATTGAGCTGTGCCCGCAGTGGGAGAAGGGCTACTTCCACCTCGGCAAGTACTACGACCGCATTCTGCAGAGCGAGGGGCATGCGGAGCACACGCGCGCGTGCCTCCCACACATCGTCGCCAACTACGGGCTCGCCCTAGCGCACGGAAGCCAGTTCATCTTTCAGTCGCTCCCGCGCATCCTGACCTTGTGGCTCGACTACGGAGCGCGCTTTCCGGAGACCGAACAGGCCGGCGCCAACAAGACAAAGGGCAAGGCGAGCGACAAGTCGGACAAGACGCCTCTCGAGCTCCTCTCGCAGCTCAACTCGATCATGCGGACGCTTGAGGACCGCCTGCCGCCGTACCAGTTCATCACGGCGCTGCCGCAGCTGCTCTCGCGCCTGTGCCACAGCAATGCGTCGGTGACGGAGATCCTGCGCGACATTATACGGCGGCTCGTTGTCGCCTTCCCGCAGCAGACGCTGTGGGCCCTCATGCTGTCGCACAAGTCGAACAACGCGCAGCGCCGCCGCCGTTGCGCCGAGATTTTGGACAGCGTTCGCCAGCGCAACCCCACGATGCACGACATTACGTCCAAGTTCATAGACCTCGCGAACATTCTCACGGAGCTGTGCGAGTACAATGCCGACAACCGCCGCGAGCTGAGTGTGTCGTCGGACTTTAGCACGCTGCGTCGCATGATGCCCCTTCCCGTCATCATTCCGCTCGAGCGCTCGCTTCAGGTGCGCCTGCCGTCGGACACGCGGGACACGGGCAGCTTCCCCGACAACCTGCCAACGTTCGAAGTTCTCCGCGACCGCATCGAGCTGTTGTCTTCGATGCAGCGTCCGCGCAAGCTGGTGGTGCAGGGGAGCGACGGCGTCGAGTATCCGCTGCTGTGCAAGCCCAACGACGACCTGCGCCGGGACGCGCGCATGATGGAGTTTTCGCAGATGGTGAACCGCCTGTTGAAGCGAGACGCGGAAAGTAGGAAGCGGCAGCTCAACATTCGCACGTACGGCGTGGTCGCGCTGAACGAGGAGTGCGGCCTGCTCGAGTGGGTGCCGCACACGATGCCCATTCGCCCGATCATCTACTCGATCTACGACGCGCGCGGCGTCGACTACTCGTCGTCCCACATCAAGTCGCTGTTTGGGCCCATCGGCGTTGCGGGGACGGAGAACGGCAAGGGAAACAACCACATCAAGCAGCACGAGATCATCGCGGCCCAGAAGGCCATCCAGGACGGCGTGTCGCGCGCGAAGGAGTTCAAGACGTCGGTGCTACCCGCCTTCCCTCCCGTTTTCTACGAGTGGTTCCTGACGACCTTTCCCGAGCCGTCGTCGTGGTACTCTGCGCGCGTGGCGTACGCGCGGACGGCCGCTGTCATGTCGATGGTCGGGCAGGCTGTTGGCCTCGGGGACCGCCACGGGGAGAACATACTGATGGACGCAAAGACGGGCGAGTGCGTGCACGTCGACTTCAACTGCATCTTCTTCAAGGGTTCGAAGTTTGCCGTGCCAGAGAAGGTGCCGTTCCGCCTCACCCACAACATGACGGACGCCATGGGGCCGACGGGTTACGAGGGCCTCTTTCGGCGGACGTGCGAGGTGAATGTTAGCGTGTGATCGTGTGACACGACATCGGTGCCGTGTTGTGCTTGGTACTCTATCCCTCGCTCTCTGACGCGGTCACCCGCATGTGTTGTCGTCCTTGTCGTTTGCGCCATCCTAACGGCCCGCTGCATCTTCTTACAGGTCACGCTGCGGGTCATGCGCCGGGAGCGCGAGTCCCTCATGGCCGTGCTCGAGACGTTCATCCACGATCCGCTCGTCGAGTGGGGCACGGAGGGGCGGCGCGACCGCAGTGGCGATCCACGCAACCCCAGCGCCGTCGACATGATGGTGCGCATTGACGGGCGCCTGCAGGGCAAGCCGACGACTGGGCTGCCGCTCTCAATCGAAGGGCAGGTGCACCAGCTCATTGCCGAAGCCACGAGCCCCGAGAATCTGTGCGAGATGTTCGTCGGATGGGGTCCATTTTTGTAAAGGACGCGCACGCAATGTCGTGCGCTGGCGAGTAAAGTTTACTTGGGCCTTTTTTTTTAGTCCAGAACTCGCGTTGGCCCATAGGCGGGCCCTCCACCTTCAGCGTGTCGGGTGATCGCACTATGTGCCCCACTCACTATCGCATTCCTTCGTTCGCAATGTGTACCCTGAATAGTCTCTCTATGTGCACGGCTCATGGTGTCATTCGCGGCGCGAGACGGTGAGTGGCCCACGCGACTGTGAAGTGTAACCGCGCTAAATTTATCTTGATGACACGGGTTCTCACCCCGGACGTACAACTCATCACGCCATACATTTTCATTTTATATTAACAAATGTCATCCGGGGTGATAATTAACAGAATCGCGATGTTATGCTTGCACTCAGCGATGGCCATTTGCTTTCTTTTAGCGCTAGCGCAACCACGCTCTCAGAAAGCTCCATACTGACGGCTCTGACCAAGTGACGTTGCATAACAAGGAAGAAACGGCTGGGTAAGAGATGGAAATCTCGGTACGTCAAAGACTGCTTGATCCCCTCACAAACTGCCACTCAATATGCAACCGACGCAGGAGCGACTCCTGCTGGAGCACCTCACGTGCCCGATATGCCTGGATATCATGAATGAGAGCGCTGTGACGGCATGTGGCCATTTCTTCTGCCGCGATTGCATCGCAGAGTGGATCGACAGGCGGTGGGTTGGGGCAGTTGCGCCGCACGATTGAGTCCACTGCTGACCCGCCTCTCCCTCCACCAGGCACTCGTGTCCCTGCTGCAACAGACATCTTGACGGCCACCAATTAATAAGGACGCTCAATGTGGACGGCATTATCCGTGAGTGAGGACGTGGTGCGGTGTTGGCTTCGTGCATGCCTTTGACAGTATTTCCCTTCCTGTTCGCATCCGTGCGCAGGGCTGCACGCCAGCGCGAAAAAGCCGGCGGTGAAGGCAAGGACGACACCAAGCACAAGTCGCGAGGAACAGCTGACAGCCGAGGGGTGCATGGCGGACATTGAGGCACAGCTACGGAATTTATGTGACGGTACGCGCGTTGCGAGCTGGCTGTCCCACGCCCAACACACGCCAACTCACACGCACCCTTGAACTGCCAACAGACGCCGTGTCGCGGATCCTTCGCGAGACATATGCGCTCCGCAAGGTGTGTGAACATTGCCTGCATGCTTGGTGGGAAGACGCCACCCTGGTGCACACACAGCTCAGTATGCACACACCATTGCAGGCGACCTCCGAAGCCTACGTGCGGCAAATGGATGCCGCACACCGCGCCGCACACGCGCCGTCCACGCACTCGGGTAAGACAACAGCCGCCCCTTGTTGAAGACGCTCCGCTGTCCCTTCGAGCTCCAATTCACTCTGCGCGCACGGTCTACAACGCAGGCCTTGAGTGCGACGCCAGCGTGTGGAGCCAAATCCTCCACGCAGAGTACCAAAATGCGGTCGAAGATATACTCGCGCGCGTAGAATGGCGAGTGACTGCACCATGGATGTCCGCGCTAGACGCACACTCGTCGCAATGCTGCGCGAAACTAACGAGACATACCCTTTCCGACAGCGCGCTCGCAAGAGCAACCACGGTCGAAGCGTCGACGGCAGCGACACCAACAACGCCAACATCGTGGACGGTCGATCGTCCGCGCGCATTTAGCGCATCGGCTGCCGAGGGGTCCGCGTGCGTTGCATCCATCATGGCGCAAGCGGCGACGTCAATGTCAGCGGCTCCGACGCAGCGCGCGCCCGCATACGCGGCGATGCAAGGAACCCACCGCCAGATAGAGCTTCGCGTGGACATTCCGTGCCGCAAAACGTCGCTGCAGGGGGTCGTCGTGAGCGCCGCTGCAACCATCGGCGATCTCCTCGATGCTGTGTCTGAGGGGCTTGCCCGGGACGACAGGGGTCGCTTCGGCCGCGTGGTGTCGTGGTACGGCTGCGCTGTCGAAATGCACAGCCTACTCGGGTGTGTGTGCGCTCTGCGCTCTATGTGTGTGTGTGCGTGTGTGTGTGTGTGTGCGTGCGTGCGTGCGTGCGTGTATGTGTGCGTGCGTGCGTGTGCGTGCGTGTGTGTGTGTGTGCGTGTGTGTGTGTGTGTGTGTGTGTGTGTGTGTGTGTGTGTGTGTGTATGTGTGTGTGTGTGTGTGTGTGTGTGTGTGCGTGCGTGCGTGCGTGGGCTTTGTGTGAGAGACCGTCGTGGCTGACAAAGAACAAACTCAGCGGCACTTCTGCCAGGGTGTCGGCGTCGGCACGGTCCGAGCCACTGTCGCGGCTGCGCGTGTTCAATGGGTGCCGCGTCACAATTACGGGCACCGGAGTGGTGCTGGAGAGGTGAGCCACACTGTGCAAAAGGTGTCGCGCGAAGAACGAGTGTGGGCGTGTGCACGTGAATCGGCTTATTGCGCGCGTGTCTGTGTGGACGACCCGCTCACCTTCCGTGTGACAGAGACCTGAATACGCCGTGCTTTGCGGACGCATTCGCCGCGGGGACTGCCGACACGGTCGATTACTACGAGTGCCACACGTGCAAGCTCAAGTGTGAGTGCGCGCGCGAGTGCATGAGTAACACAACACGACAGGGACTGTACATTCACAGCATCTCTTCTTGCGTTCCTAGGGATCTGTGCGGCGTGCCGCCACCGCTGCCACGCAGGCCACGCCGTCGTTTCATTCGTGAGCAACCAGCGCCCGCAGTGGGGCTGCTGCTACTGCGCCAAGGGCACGGTGAGTGACTGCGCGCACGTGTTGCTGTCCAGTGAGAAGCGCCGTGTTCGTGTTGGATTCCGCAGACAATTGTGCCCTTCTCATCATACTGTGCTCCTCGTGCGACAAACGCGCAGTGTCGGGTGCGTTCGAAGCAGGCATGCGAAGAAGAGAAGACACAGCCGTGACATGCAGAAAAGGCTGCGCACACACACAAAGTAATAAAGTGCGGATCAATTCAGGGTACCTCGTGACATCATCATTTTTCGGCGACTCCGACCTTCTCGCTCACACGCACACCCTCCATCTACTGCCTCGCTCACCCGTTATCTTGCACGCTCACAACACGCACACTTCTCACGCGCCATTCGCAGCTGTTAAGGAGTCGATGTGAAGGCCCTCTTCGCCATTACCTCAAAAGATGCGGCGCGCCGGCGCTATCGGTGCGGTCGTCGCGCGTGTGTTCAGGGCCATACAAACAACGCCGTCACGAGCCCTCCGTTCGACCGCGCTCTCACAAGCTGCCTACAAGAGCACCTCTGCATCTCAAGTAGCGACGCCCACTCGGGCACCCGACAGTGTTGCGAGTGCAACTGTTCCGCGTCGCACGTGGCTTTCGCGTCCCCGCACTCTGGTGGCCGCCGGCGCCATCGGCGTGGCAGCGGCGCTCGCACTCAACCCGGAGGAAGCGGCCGTGCGCGGGAATGCGTATCTGCGAACGGCGCGGTCGTTCTCGACGGCGGCGATGATCATCGCCGATTACAAGTGGTCGCTGCGT
Organism: Pigoraptor vietnamica; assembly: GCA_943704525.1. Lineage (NCBI taxonomy): Eukaryota > Filasterea > Ministeriida > Capsasporidae > Pigoraptor > Pigoraptor vietnamica. The sequence continues at coordinate 17,766 of CALSCQ010003082.1, read as the reverse complement.
GGGATGGACCCAACCACCGAAGAATACCGCCGCGCGCGGTCGCGGGCTCACCAGCGGTCTGCCGATCGCGTCCTCCGGCTGTGTCGTTGGAACAAGGCGAGTGGGAAGCGTGTGTTAAGCATGTGTGCGTGCCATCCAAAGTGGGGCTGCATGAGGCGACTGTCGCAGAGTCGTCGTCTCGCTGTGTCCCTTTTGACGCTTTCCTTTGGACTGTGGTGGTTCGTGACGCAGGGCATCTACGTGAAGGCCGGACAGCACGTGGCGTCGCTCAACTATGCCGCGCCGCAAGAGTACACGAAAACACTCGCCGTTTTGCAGGATAAGGCACGTGTTGTCGCAGCCCACACAGTCAAAGAGCGCGTTGAGCCTTTGCGTGTGCGGGAGCATGTTGGGCTTTTTCTATATAATCGCCCTTTGCATGCACGTTTGAAGTGATACGACACGACAAGATGCGCCAGCTTCTTCATTCCGCTCACCGCACTTGCGGCTGCGTGCGCAGGCGCCTTCGCGTCCGTTTGACGAAGTGCGCGCGGTCGTCCTTGAAGATCTCGGGCTGGCGCCTGAAGTGCTCTTCCGTTACATCAACCCCGAGCCCATTGCGGCCGCATCGCTCGCACAGGTGCTTGTGCCTCCTCGACTTTGCGGCCTTTGTTTTGGCGCGCTTTCTCTCTTCTCCTCTTGCACGTTGCACTGTTGTAATGTGTGCGCACACACTCATGCACTCGCGCACGCACGCACGCACACACACACACACACACACACACACACACACACACACACACACACACACACACACACACACATCCATACTCACTCACGCACGCATGGACAGGTGCACGAGGCCGTGACGCGCGACGGTCAGGCGGTCGCGCTGAAGGTGCAGTACCCCTCCCTTCGCGAGGACTTTGAGAGCGACCTCTGGACGATGCGCCTTCTCGCCGACGCCGTGCTGTGGTGGTTCCCGGACGTGCGGTGAGCCATTCTCCGAGCTCTCTTAACCCACATTTTCAACATGTATCTGGTTCATTTTCTCGTGCTCCGGAGTGTTGGAGAACCTCCCCTTACACACGCACACACACACCACACACACACCACCGCACTCCTCATCGCACTCTGAGCGCAGCGTCCGTCTTCATTTCCGCAGCCTTTGCCGTGTCTTCTGCTTTTGCTCCCCTCTCTTTTTGCTCCCCTCTCTTTGCTCACGCCTTCCCACACAGCCTCCACTGGATCGTCGCCGAGTTTCGCAAGAACCTCGCCCAGGAGCTTGACTTTGCGCACGAGGGCCGCAACGCCGAGCGCGTCGCTGGCTACTTTGCCCACCGCACGGACGTACGCGTGCCCCGCATCCGATGGGACCTCTCGTCCCGCCGCGTTCTGACGATGGAGTTTCTCGGCGGCGTCAAGGTGAACGACTCGGCGGGTCTTGTTGGCGCTGGGTTTAAGCCGCTGTCCGTCGCGCGCACCCTCTCTGAAGTGTTCGGAGATATGACTTTTGTCTACGGCTTTGTGCACTGCGACCCGCATCCCGGCAACCTGAACGTGCGCTGGAGCAATGCCGGTCCGGACGGTCTGGACTGCGGCGGCCGCTCGCGCGGACACATGCAGCTGGTGCTCCTTGACCACGGGCTGTACCGCGAGCTGACGGAGGAGTTTCGCGTGAATTACTGCGGGCTGTGGAAGTCGCTCGTGACGATGGACGAAGGGCTGCTGCGGCGATCGAGCGACGCTCTCGGTGCGGGCAAGTACTACGATATCTTCCCGCTCATCTTCACGTTTCGTATGTGGAATGGGACGTCAAAGCTCGGCGAGGCCATGTCGCGCGAGGACAGGGAGCGGCTGCGGAAGCAGTTTGCGTGAGTGTGCGACGGGCAATGTGGCCGTGTGCAACTGTGTGTTCAATTTCGTGCAGTAACGTTGTGCGGCGTGCGAGTTTTGCGTGCCCCTGTGCGGCGACTGAGCACACGCCTCGCTCGTATAGTCGAACAGCGTCCTTCTATTTTACAGAGTGGTCGACGAGGGTGTGGAAAGGTAGCATCCAAGTGCTCTGCTGAACCGCCTGTTACGCCGCGCAGTAACACCAACGTGGGCGATGTTATGGACTTCCTCGAAGGGCTTCCGCGCGACATGCTGCTCGTGATGCGCACCAACAACCTCGTGCGCTCCATTTGCAAGGCACGTCCGGACACGCGCGCCTTTTTCCTTTTTGCTCGCCGTCTTTCTTTTCCGTGCCGCTTTTCCGTGCATTGAATGAGACAGAGCAGTCACTTTCTCTGCGCATGTGAGATGCCGAGTCGCTCATCTCTCTCGGTGCTGCACTGCTCGCAATTGACTGACACGTACATGCACACTTCACCACGCTTCTCGCGCAGGATCTCGGTGGCCGGTCGCTCTACCGCTTTGAAATCCTCGCTGAGAAGGCGGTTGTGGGATTGCACGTTGGGCGCGAGACCGGAAGGCCCGCCGGCCTGCGCGACTGGGTCGGCCTGCAGTGGGACATGGCGCGCTTCCGCGTGTTTGTGGCGCTCTCTCGGGTCGTCGCATGGGTCGCGCAGTGGTGGTGGGGAAGCACGTTCTCTCCGGACGTCGACAACTTCCGCCCGCCTGGGTGAGGAGATTAAAGACGACGGCGTTGGGTATGGGCGGCCTGCCTGGCGCAGGGACGCACGTCGCATCGTCGCGAAGTTCAAAGTTCCACGTCCACTATTGCTTGGGCGCTTGCACACGTGACGTTGGGCATCTCTAGGCCCACCCAACAGGACAGTAAATGCTTTTGAAATTTTGTATAGAAATGAGGCAAGGCAAACGCGCAACGCACGAGATAAGCAAGAGAATGGACGCAGGCGCCCGCACGCAACGCACGCAACGTCTGGACTATTTAGGCAATCTTCGTCTTCGGCTTGGCCATATACCGCAGGGCGAGGTACGCGAGGAACCTGCGAACAACAGCAGCAACCCATGTCAATAACGTGCCATGGTTGTGTGTGCATTAACATACGGCATAAGTGGTGCGACGTGCGTGCGACCCGCGTGTCGCCACACGGCAGAGCGCGCGTGCAATGCCCACCTGTATCCGATGATGAGCGCGACGAGGACGCCAAAGTCCTCCCACTTGTTGACGTCCTGGAAGTCGTATGTGGCGATGACCTGCGTGCCCGTGGTGAGGCAGCGCACGGGCGTGGCGCACGTGAACGTGAGCCCCGCGTACTCGTTGACGACAACGGCGCGGTAGCCGTAGTTGAGGAAGGAGACTGCGCAGAGGAGAGAAAGGATCAGCGAACGCATACGATAACAACATGCAGAGCGCACACACGCAACACTGCGGCGATGTGGCGAAGCGGTGACACTCACTATACTTGATCCAGTAGAACCCGGGCCAAATGTCGGCGGCATTGAGATAAAAGCCCTGGCAAAGTCAATCAGCGAAATCGTAAGTTCCAATCCATAAAACGTGGAAAGCAACAATCGGCACACACACGCACACACACACAACTCTCTCACGCACACACACAACAACACACACAACGCTCTCACGCACACACGCGTACACACACCGCGCAAGAGTGCCCACAGCAAACAGCACGCGACCGGCCAAGACACCCACGCCAAACAGGAGGAAGAGGATCATGACGATCGGGCCAATAGCGTTGGCGACCTGCATGTTGGGTGCGGCCGCGCTAATGACCTGTCCGAGTGACTGTGCAGCGAGCACCGTCGCGACGAGGAGGAGGAGGAACGTGAAGAAGCGCCCGGCGTCACCCTGCAAGCCCATCATCCAGTACACAATCGTGCCGAAGATGACCGGCAGCGCAATCTGCACGGGCAGCTCGGCGAGGTTCTTCGCGACATAGTACGCGCTGACTCTGTACGTCCCCGCGGAGCGTTCGCGCATGAAGACGGCCTTCTCGTTCTGGAAGAGCGTGAGGATCGCAATCATCGAGCCGAAAGATTGGTTGATGAGCACAAAGAACAGCGCGCCGGAGCGATTCTGGATCGAGTTCTGGTCGTCGCCCATCTGAAAGAAAATGCCGCCGACGAGCAGCGACATGAAAATCGACTGCGCGAGCGCGACGACCGTCACGCGCTTCTCGCGCATGAAGTTCTTGACGGCGCGGCTGAGCAGCACGCCCATCTCAAACACCCACGGAAGGTTCCACTGGAAGTCGCCCCCGGCGCCAAACAGGCTGAGGCGCGGCTTCGGCCGCTCGCTCTTCCGCGCGGCATTGGGGTCCTGCGACGCCGTCGACTGCGAGCGCTGCACCACCTCGACCATCGCCTTCTGCGCGTACTCCGACTTGGCGTAGGCGTCCTGGATGGCCCTCACGCGGTTCGTCGATTCCTCCGACAGCTCGGGCGTGCGCGTGTCCACACTGCGGCACAAGTGCGGACGGTTGAGCGAGACATATCGGCGGGTGTCACGCGGAGTGCTAAGGTCTGTTGCAGTGCTAGGTACACACACGCAGACGCCTTGGTTCACAAACTCACGTGCACACGTCGAGGAAGTGGTCGGCGGCGTTCGAGAGCGGCGGGCAAGGGTACCCCTGCGTCGCAAAGAAGTCGACGGCCTTGTTGCCGGGGCCGTAGTACACGACACGGCCCTTCGAGAGCAGCAAGAGCTTGTCGAAAAGCTCGTAAATCTTGCGGTTCGGCTGGTGAATTGTCGCGACGACCGCCCTACACGTACCGAACACCATCTCAGTCTCATGCCGCCACACAAGATATCAACCGCATCTCACACGCAGCATCTCGACCTTCACACACCTTCCGGCGTTGGCCAGCTCGCGAACAGATTCGAGCAGATGGAGCGCCGTGAAGCTGTCGAGGCCACTCGTGGGCTCGTCTGCGCAGGAAAACAGACGCCTTCGTCAGAAACGGCCATCGATGTGGGCGTTATGAACATGCTATGGGAAAATGCAGCCGTCGGACGGTGCAGTGGGAAACCAGACACTTGTCACCACTGGCGAAGACACCCACCCAGGAAGAGCAGGCGGGGGTTCGTGATGAGCTCCACGCCGATGGAACTGCGCGCGCAAAGCAGATACTAGAAATGAGATTCGAGAGAGTCGCGAGAAATTTTGATAATGCACGAGACACCACACTACGCACGCTCCATCAGAGGCCCGCCCCCCCTCACCGCGCCAACACCCCCCCTCCCCCCCTGCCAAACACACACACACGCACACAGACACACACACAGAAAACGCATACAAACACTCACGTGCGCTTCCGCTCTCCGCCGCTAATGCCCCTATTGGCCTCGTTGCCGATACGCGTGTCGATGCAAGAGAGAAGTCCGAGCTCCGTGATGACGTCCATCGCGCGCGTCGTCTTCTCCTCGCGCGTGTACTTGCGCGGGAGGCGAAGCAGCGCCGTGTATGTGAACGTCTCCCGCACGGTGAGGTTGGGGAAGAGCAGGTCGTCCTGCACGCAGAGAGGACATACAAGGGGGGAGAAGGGATGGTCAGAGAACGATCCTGTTCAGAAAGCATTCAAAACGAAGGGCTCGCATTGCGTGTCTAGCACGGACACAAGCACCACGCACCTGTTCGACGTACGCAGACTGGCGCTTGAACATCTTCGAGCGTGGCTCGCCGTTGAGGAGAATGTTGCCCTCGACAGTGCCCTGCACGTGCCGTCCTGCAAGCACGTTGAGGAAGGACCTGCGGCGCGCGCAAGGAGCAATGTCGGGTGTCAGTCAGAATACAAAGGAACCCGCGCAAGAGAGAATGCGCACAAGAGCCCTCAGAAGAGTCGAATGCAACAGAGACACTCACGTCTTGCCGGCGCCGCTGGTGCCGAGAATGGCGATCATCTGCGCGATAAGGACACGGGTGAGTCGCATGAACGCACAAAGCTATCAGAGTGAAGCGCACTGCACGCCAAAGGGAACACAACTGTTCAAGAGGCACTCGCTGCAATGGCCACCACTAGCAGTCGCCGCTGTTTCCAAAAGGCACGCGCTGTTACGGCTAATAACACTGAGGTCTCGCTGTCACGGCCGCGCACCTCGCCCGGCTTGACGCTGCCCGTGACGTCCTGCAGAATGACCTTCTCGCTAACGACCTTCCGCCGCTTCTTCGTTACCACTGTGTACTTGACGTGCTCCCACGTGAGCGCAATGGGCACCGTGTTCGACGCCTTCCGGTCGTCGACGGCGAAGATGGAAATGCCTGGTTGCGAATAGTGCACTTGTAGGTGAGCACGCATCTCTCTCATGTGTGTGTAAGGGGGGGAAACATGCAACATACGACATTAAACAGCGACACCCACGAGACGCCTTCCCTGCCGAGGACGCCGACCGCGTGAGCTGCGGCGCTTCGAACGACTGGTCGAGACCATGTCCGTTGGCGTGTCCATTTCCGTTTTGGTGCATGGTCACTTCATCAAGCTCGACGACGACCTCGCCTTTGCCATCCGAGTGGTCGTGGTCCGCCATTTCCCCGCTTGCGCTCGGCCGCGCTGCGCAAGAAAAGACTATAGAGTGTGATCGAAAAAGTGCCTTTTACCACCTCGTTGGGAGGTGGCTGAAAAACAGACACTCGAAACGCAGTCGGCTATCGAAAAATCAATCACAATCACTTTTGGGAAGAGGATGCGCTGCGTAAGCAACACTCCCGCATGACGTCGGGACGCCCACACGCGGCTGCGCACTCTACACGCACACACACGCACACACACACACACACACACACACACACACACACACACAGGGCACCCTGTCGGAATTGCGGCAACCACCGGACCCGGCACTTCGGGTGGTGGCTGTGGTCACGTGTGGTGTTACGTCAGCAGTGATGTCACAACACGCGGTACTTGGTCATAGTGAATCGGCTCAAGTGACGTCAGCTGCGGGGAAACCCCCATTAAAAGGGTTACTAAATGTCCCGAATTTTGCAGGAAGTGAAGTTCGCCGTAGTCAGCCCGTAATCATTGGGACACATTGGAACCGACTTATTTCAACAATTTGTCCATCGGTGGGGTAACATGGCTTTGTCACCCTAAAAAAATCCGAGTTGCATGCATTCCGTGTCGGCGATCGGGCTTTCATGCGTCATTTTCAAGTTGTGTCCGTCTCTCCCCGTGTGCTTCGCCACAGGGAATTGTTGTTGAGCTCTTTGCGCCCTCTCTGTCGCAGGGAAGCGAAAAATGGATACGACGTTCGATGACGAGAGCCCTGCGTCTAAGAGGAGCAATAATGATTCGTCACGAATTCCGATGCATCTGTTGCTAGCACGTAATTTGCCACTCGTGCCAACGGCATTTCGATCAATTTCGATCATACGCAGCCCCGATTCCTGTACTCGGGCTCGACGCGCAAGATGCATTTGGCGGGGGGGGGGGGGGGGGCGGAGGGTGAGTCATGGGTGTTATACCGTGTGTATGTGTGTGTGACGGCCGTGTGGCTGTGCGTGTGACTGTGTATGCGCCATTGAATTGACAATGTTTTTAACTGGCCGCAGAGCAACTTTTCGTATCGAAGGGTCTTCGTGTGTCGGACCTGAACACTTTTATGAGCGCGCTGTACCGACGGAAATTCGAAATCACCCCTGTCGTCTACACGGACGAGGACGGCGACAGCGTGAATTGCTCGGTGATTACACTGACCGGTGCCTACTGGTTGGTTCCTGCATCATTGGATCCGTCTTGTTCGTCCGACCTTGCTACCCAGCGCTGTCCGCGATTATCGGCGAATGTGAGGCTTCCTGTATCGTTCGCGGTACGCCCGGTATCGGGAAGACTTCTATGCTTGCGTACCTCGTTTTTTTGTGGGCCTGTGATCCCTCCAACATATTGGCCGAGCGGTTCGCGTCGCTGGCATTCCACTCCGTCGAAGACGCAACGACGCTGATGTGGACGCGCCAGAAGGACGGGTCCATCGCTCGCACACACCCTCGCCCCGAGCGCTGACATACTATTTCTAGTGGACCCGCCTCAGTCGTCGCGTGATCCCCCGCCAAAGTTCTACGCTGCGTTCAATGTTCTCGCGGCGTCGCCGTCGACTTCGACGAAAAACTACTCTCGGGATCATCGCGTCGGCGAAGTGTTCATGCCTGTTTGGACGCTCTCGGAGATTCTAGCGTTCGGTCGCATTCGGGAGGTCGAACCCGCGCCCCTGACCGAAGGGTACGAGCTTGTGGGGGGCATGGTGCGCAACTTGTTCGCGAACCCGCGGAGCCCGCTTGCGCCGGTCAAGTTTGTTGAGAAAGCGTTGTCGTTGTGCAACCCTTCTGTTATCCTGGACACGCTGCAACAGGAATTCAAGTCGAACGAATCGGCTGGCGTTCGTGCGATCGTGCATCTCGTGCCGTTCGATAATTCCTTGCGAATCTCCACGACTTACGTTCTCGACAAGCTGATCTCGTGGGCGTCCGACGATGCGATATGGAAAGCGAAGGTGTTCGTCAGGAGTACCGAAGGCGGCCTCGTTTCGTCGCTGCGCGGATCATTTTACGAGGGCCTCATGCGCAAATGCTGCGAGACGCTGTCGGCGGGCGGCGGCGGCGGCCGTTGTTTGGATCGTGCAGGAGTGGAAGAGAACGTGTGCTTTCCCGTTACGGAAGTTGTCCGCTACAAAGACGTCACGAACTTTATCGCACTTCCCACGACTTGCGTTTACTACCGCCCGTTGTCGAAAAACGAAGCCGCTATTGACGCGCTCCTTTACGACCCGGCATGCCCGCGCGTTGTCTCGCTACTACTTCAAATGTCCGTATCGCGCAACCACGGCGTGAAGGTCGCAGCTGCTAAACGAATCGTCGAACACTTCGTCAACTTGGAGCTGGGCGTTGTGCTGCGTTTCTACTTTGTCGTTCCAACGAATCTTTTCGACGCCTTTCGGCAGCAGCCGTTCAAACCTGCAAAAGACAGCGCGTATACCGCGGCATTGCCTCTCGTGCTGCGAGCCCCGATCTTCGAGCAATGGGTGGTGGGGCTTGATGTATAAAGGGTGCATTCCGACAAAGCCACAACGCCCGTCAGACTGCCGCGATACATAGGATTAACCCAACATACGAATTCAAACCAACATAGATTGCCCTGGCCCAGACTCGCTTGCAGTGACACGTACCACCACCTATACAGTCGTGCGTCACAGTAGGCGGTGTGGCATATGCACTGTCCGGGGCACATGTATTGTAATCGGACTGGCCAGTCTTTTCAATGAACTTGGACTATGTGTCGGTGCTGTTAGTGCCCGATGTTACAGTCAAGGCAGCCGGGCAATGGCACGGCAATTGAAAATCGGAAGGAAACTGAAATGAGCCCGAACCACTCCGGACCCGCCGGCTCAATGAAAATGGCATAACTGAGTCAATCGCGTGACTGCAGCCTTTTTTTGAAGTAAAGAACACTAGCGCGCAAGAGCATTTAATTGTTTTGCCGCAGCCATGTCACTCTGACGGCGAAGAGGCCGATGGTCACGACCCTGCAGCTGAGGATTACGCTGCGAGAACGGGCGCCGTCCGGGAGGCGGACCTCCAATCGGCCCGGATTGGTACATCGTCCCTCATCAGCCGGTCGCTCGTGCACGGCGAAGTGGGCTTGGCGGGAATTGGTTGGCAGCCATTTCCTCAATGAACCGCACGGGTTCTGACGGGAGGGGTTTCACGGGAGGAGGCTGAAGGATATATTATTTACAGCGCGGTCTACTTTCGGAGTTCGGAACAGAGGATGGACAGCCGGTCCACCGTTTCCTCGACGAGGCCGTGCACCTGCAAGAGCGCCGGTCGAATTGAGCATCTCCATTCGCTTGCACAGCGGAATAAAGGAATAGGACACGGCATGCGAAACGACGTAGCTCACCAGGTTGTACAGCTGCTCCTTGTATATCGTCGCCGTTACGACCCTGTCCACTGCCTTCTCCTTCTCGGGCTCGGCAGACGGAACCGGTTGATCCTGTGCCTTCGCTGAGGGAGGGGCGTCCTGTAGCAGCACGACAAAGAGTTAGAAGAAACGAAGAGAGAGAATCTTGAGTCAATAGGCGATACACACCTTCTTGCCGTTGGGGTTGCGCGCGGCAGTGCGCTTGTTGACTCGCGATTGGGGTCGATCGCCCTAGCGAGATGAAGGGAAAGGACGAAGTGTTACAATTACTCGAACGAAGGGACAAAGAAAGGGACATCAATACGATGCACACACACACAGAGACGTAAAATTCTTCGCAAGAAAACCCCACCTCGTGTCCGGCCGGCGTCGCGTCTGGTTGCAACATCGCGGGTGCGGCCTGTGCGGGCGCCGCCTGCGCTGGTGGCGCGCCCTTTCCGGCGGGTGCTGCGGGCGCCGGTTTCCCGCCCTTTGCCTGATCCGCCGGCGGGGCCCCCTTGAGATTTGCCATGGACTGCCGGCGGCCCGCCTTCTTGAGCCAGTCGGCGGGAGGCGCGGGCTGCTGCTTCAGCTCGTCCTCCGGCGTCGCGTTGTACAGATTGAACAGCTTCTCGGGGAGGCCGAGCTTCTGCCGCAACGTCCCCGCCGTCTCCGCGACCGAGTCGGCCAGTTGCACGAGGAGGTCGTATCCGATGCCGTGGGCGCCGTCCGTGATCGGCCGCGCGGGCTCAAACGAGGCCTGCCGCACGACGCTGTTCAGCTCCGACAGCATCTCCTCGCGACCGAGGTCTTCCGAGAGCGCGGCGATGGCGTCGTGGAGCGTGCGGAGACGGTAGTCCCACACGCCCGCCGGCGGAACGGGGAGCCGCGCCTCTGCCCTCGTTGGGAGCCGCATGCTGGACCTCAGGGCAAGGCTCCGCAGCTTCGCAAGCGTGTTGCCACTCGCGTGCACGGCATACTCTGCGTTGCGCGTCTCAAACAGCTCGCTCTCCGGGACGGCTGCGTCGTCGCACGGCGCAGGCATCTCGTCCGCGCCCCGCACAGAGTCGATGATCGAGTCCACGAGCTCGCGCATGGCTATTGCGATCTGTCGTCGCTCCAGCGTCCACTCGATCTCGGCGCGGTGGCGACCAAACGAGTCGTGCGCCAGTGCGCAGCCACGCAGCGTCACCTCGGGGGTGTCGGCGAGCCGCGGGGACGTCGTGAACCGCCACGTCTCGGCAAAGATCCCCGGACGGTCGCTCTTGAACACAAAGGGGATCGACTTGGTTTCGCCCGGCAGAATCACGCCGTCGTTCGCATCAAAATAAAAGCGCTGGCGTCCGTCCTCGACCGTGCGGGGTCCGAGGTTGCACTGCTGGCGGACGTGCTCCCACGAGTAGCGGATGGCGCACGAGCCCGTGTTGACGACCACGAGGGGCTTGGTCTCGGACGTCCCCGACATGCACTCAAAGGTCAGCCGGTGCGACTCGAGGATCACCCACGGCCCAATGTTGCCGACGAGCGACGCCGCCTTGAGTGAGGACCGGCCCTCCGAATGCGCATCCGGCGCATCTGACGACTGCGCAATGGACGAGTCGTGGGCCGCCTGGATGCGCGCGGCGTTGACCTTTCGCAGCTCTTCGAGGAGGGGCGCGAGCCCGACGACCTCGAGGCGAGAGATGTCCGGCTGTAGCGGGCTGAGAGAGTCGACGATCTTCCGGAGTTGCCGCCTGCGCTGTGCAAGGTACTTTGAGTCCTTCCACGGGTGCGACGTGGTGCTCGACGGCTGCATGCCCAGCTCGTAGTGAACGACGCCGGGCTTGCCGATGCACTCGATCTCGGGATGTTCTCCGCGCTCCGATCGCGTCAGCGTGCTCAAGATGCCGGTGAGCTCGTCGCCGACGACCGCGCTCGTGCGCCAAAAGTCGGCGCTGCCCTTCTCGAGGAGCGTGATGGCGCGGTCGAGCAGCGCCTTCTCCTCGAGCATCGCGCGAAATTCCTCCCCTTGGTTCATCATCAGCTTGCCGGGATCTCGCCCGACCGCGCCCCCGATGCGCTTCTGCTGTCGCCGCCAATCCGCCACGCGTCGCTGGTATGTCTCGAGCGCGTGCTCGTCGCGCACGACGTCCACGCGCTCGTAGATGTGCATGCCGGCCATTCGCTCCTTGCGGACGCGCCGGTCCGACTCGTCAAACGATCTGATAGTGTCCATAATCTCTTGCGCGGCCGCATCAAAGCCGCCCACGTCGTCGTCTTGCGCGTCATCGTAGCCGCGTGCTCCAGATGCGCTCAGGCGACCCCTGCTCTCGAGACGACTGACGCGATCGGGACTGGCGGTCGCGGCGCGCAACGCCCCGCGGTTACGCAGCTCGACCTCAAAGTCCTCCACCGACCCAAGAATAGAGAAGGGATCCACGGTTTCGGGAGCCACGTGGCCATCCCGCACCTCATAACGCACCGTCTTGTCCACAGTCGCCCCTTCGCCGGCGGTCGCGGCCTTCACCACACGCTGCCCGCTGCGAATCCTCCGCGCAATAGTCACGTGCTTCGTCTTGGTCGCAGCGTTTATGTCGACCTCCTTCGGCTTACGCTTGCGCACAAAGACCGTCTGCGTCTTCAGAGGCGGCGGAGGCGCAACGCCCGACTGCCCATGTCGCCGGTTCAGTTCGTCGCGGTTAATCAACAGCTGCTCAATCTCCTCCCGTCGCAGTTGCTCGGCCACCGGGTCCGTCTCGTTCCCACCCGCATGCTCCGGCGTGTTCGAGCGCGGAGTTCCCGCATCGTACGGCGTGGGGGAGTTGTTTTCGGGCGTGGCGCCGTTCTTTTTGGAAGTGGCCGCATTCTTCGCGCGCGAGTCCTTGCCGCCTGTCTTGTCCCCACGCGAGGGCGGCTGCGCAGCCTGCCCCTGGCGGGTGCCGGACGCCGCTGGCATTTTCTCAACACGCCCACAGAAGCGACGTGTAGCGAACGACGATGAAGACGCACTGCAAGGACGATGGATCTTTTTGCAATCGCTCATACCCACGGGTCGAGTGCCAGCTTGGCCCATCCGTTGTCAAGGGCATGCTCGGTTGCTCTGTTTATTGATTTGAAATTTTGTGTAAATTTTGACGAATTTCGTTACAAATTATATACACGCAGTGCAATAACGGCGTTACTGGTTGTAACACTTTTTTTTTTTTTTTGAAAACCGGCGGCTCGAAAGCGGACGTTGGATGTACATGTATCGGCTTTGGGACATGTATGTGTTCTGAACGTGGAGGGCGTTGTACTGGAATTCGCGACTAAGCCCTCTTCGAACCGTTAAGAAGCTGTTGGGCGTGCGTTTGACGTGAAGCAGCGAGGCAAAACAGTTAATTGATAAAGTCAACACGCCGGAACTGTTTGTAGTCTGTAACTAATGTTTGCCTTTCAGTTTGCTTCAGAGACCTTCGTATTAGCAAATGCTCGCACACGAGAGAATGAGACATTCGGAGCTGCCTAGTACCAGGGATACCCCTGCTAGTACGTTCCGGCGGCGACAGCGTGAGCTATCAGTTGTTTCGCCGCCGCCGGCCCTACCCATCCGACAGTCCGTGGCTGCGGCGCATGGCCCTGACCGTTACTGACGCCAGAGACCGCTACGCTAGCTTTTTCACAGTCGACCCTCAAAGACGGTCGCCAAAACTTGTTGCCCTGCATTCCGATATAATGTGAGTCGAGGCACGCTGGTGGGCGACTCGAAACTTTTGCGACCGGCAACGCCAACTCTGACAGCGGGCGTCAGTAGCCGAGCGGCCGGTTGCGCCGGCTCGCTGCATGTCAACCGCGGCGAACAAAAGTCAATGTCGATTCCACAATGAGACGACATGAACGGACATTCATTGCTCAATCTTGAAAGTCAGTGGGTCGCATTAACAACGCGTCGACTGCCAAAGACCCCTCTCCTTCTGTCGCCTGATCAGGCACGTCGTCACCAGACGGCTCGCCAGCGGGTGAGTCGGCCACAGGGGATCCGTCGCCGTCTTCGTTTTCCGGAACGGGGCTTCCAGCGGCGTCGTCCTCCTCGTGTGCAGGATGCGCGGCTTCGCTTGAATGCGACGCTGCTGCTCGCTTGAGGAGCGGCCCTAGTTGAGCGCGTTCAGCCTCCGCTGCATCCGTGATCGGTGGATAAGTGAGATGAAACCGAAATCAAGTCCAAACACAAGCAACTCACAGAGGATTAGTGAGATGAAACCGAAATCAAGTCCAAACCCAAGCAACTCACAGAGGATAAGTGAGATGAAACCGAAATCAAGTCCAAACCCAAGCAACTCACAGAGGATAAGTGAGATGAAACCGAAATCAAGTCCAACACCCAAGCAACTCACAGAGGATAAGTGAGATGACAATGACAAAATCAAGTCCAAACCCAAGCAACTCACAGAGGAGCGGGAACCACGGATCTTCCACAAATCCGGGACTGTAGAAACCTCGACGAGGTCCGCCGCCCCCGGAGTATTCGTCAGCATCCGTCCGCCGTCGTTTGTGTGGCTGCAACTCGCAAAAGGCGAAACGGAGAAAACAATTATAAAACAGTAGAGACGAACGACACGAAAACAAGTCAAACGCGAAGATGTTGTCCAATGTGCGATGTGCGACGCAAGACGACGGATCGGAGCAGAAGGAGCAAGGCAGTACCTGATGCTGGTCCCCATCGCCGCGCATGCCATAATTTCCTCGTCCCCGCGGTCGACCGCCCCGAAAGCCACCCTGAGACCACTGCCCTTGTGCGCCGTGAAAGGCGGGTGGGCCAGCATGCGGAAAATGTGATCGCCCACCGCGACCGCGATGGCCTCCGTCGTTATGGAAAAACGGCGCGTTTTGCTGAGGGAAGGGCGGGCGCCCAAATGGAGGTCGCGGTGGCGCATTGAATGCGGGCGGGGGTCCGCCAAAGACGGGCGGCGGGAGCAGAGGGCGACTGCCAGACATCTTTTGGGTGCAATCGCGTGCTCACAGTCGGCGCGTTCGGTTTTTGGTCCGTGACAGGGCAGGGGCGTGACGTCATGTTACATCGTGTTACGATCTGCATGAGTCCTGTTCGGTGCCCACGCTCGCTCTTGCCTCTAAATGGGGCCAGATTTTCTGCGGAAAAGGCGCGTGAAAGCGCGAGCTGAAGGAACCCCGAAGGAAGCGTTGCAAGAGTGCGCGCCTGTTCACTCGACAGGATGGTGCTCAATTTCTCCGCGGGGCCGGCCAAGCTGCCCTCGGATGTGCTGCGCCGCGCACAGGCCGAGTTGCTGGACTATGCTGGCACTGGGATGAGCGTCATGGAGCTCAGCCACCGCTCGAAAGAGTTTGAGGACATCATTGCGTCTGCCGAACGGCGCGTGCGGTCACTTCTGTGGGTCACGTGCTTGTGTTGCGTTTGTCCCAACTGTTCCGCAATGGCTCGCTGACATGAGGTGTCGACGAACTCGTAGGCACGTGCCGAACAACTACCGCATACTCTTTGTGCAAGGCGGCGGGTCGACACAGTTTTCGGCCGTTCCGCTCAATCTGATTGGGACACAGGGTGCGCCGGCAGACTACATTGTGACGGGCCACTGGTCCTCACTCGCCGCCAAGGAGGTCTGTGTGAACAACTGCAAGCCCCTTATGCGCACACGCACGCACGCACGCACACACACACACACACACACACACACACACACACACACACACACACACACACACACACACACACACACACACACACACACACACACACACACACACACACGCAATGCACTCACACTCACACTCACACATACGCTCGCACACGCGCGCTACACTTGCTGCTGTACTTACGCTAAGAATGGCGCAGGCTCAGAAGTATGCGACGGTGAATTATGTCCTTCCCGGCGATGGAAAGAAGGTCACGCAAATACCGCCACGCAGCGAGTGGCGGCTGAACCCATCGGCGGCGTACGTTTATTATTGCGCAAACGAGACAATTGACGGTGAGCGACCGAATCAACCTGTCGGAATGCACGCTCTTGTATGCGTTTATGTGCGAGAGAGTATAGTACGTTGCTAACGAAAAGCCGTTGTCCCATTCGGACACAGGTGTCGAGTTTCCGGACGTCCCCGAGACGGGCGGCGTTCCCCTTGTGTGTGACATGTCGTCGAATATAATGTCGCGGCCCGTGGACGTGACCAAGTTTGCTCTCATCTACGCCGGCGCGCAGAAGAACATGGGACCGTCTGGCGTGACGCTTGTGATCGGTGGGGATGCGCAGCCGTATCTTAGCGCATCTGCGGTCGCTGCGCCGGTTTGTTCGAGGACAGCACGCTAATGCAGCACTACTTTTATCACTAACGTCTCGTCTCTCGGTGTGCGTCGTGGGCGTGCAGTTCGCGAGGACTTTTTGGGCAAGGCGCTGCCTTCGACGCCGTTGATGCTCGACTACAAGGTATGCGCTGCCGTTCGCGTGAATTGAGGCGCGAGTGCATGTCTCACTTCTGTGTGGCACACGCACTCTCTCTCATAATCGCTTTTGTGTATGGCGTTGCGCCAGCTTATGGCCGACACAAAGTCGCTGTACAACACGCCGCCGACGTACAGGTGAGTAAAGGCTGTGAGGGAGTGAAATCGGCGGACTAGTGTGGGCAACTGCTCACCGCTGTGGCTGTGTCGTCGTTGTCGCAGCATCTACATTGCCGGCCTTATGTTCGAGTGGATGGAGAAGCTGGGCGGCGTCGAAGGTGCGCCATCCACCTAATGTTGTGTGCGTGGAGTTATACAGTTTGTTGCGCGGTATTGTTCCGTCCGTAAGTGCTGCGTCCCTATTGTCGCGCGTTGCACATCGCGTGACCAATGGTCGTTTTTCGCTGTCCTCAGCGATGGAGCGACTGAGCGCGGAGAAGTCCGGCCTAATCTACGGCGCGATCAATGCCTCGAACGGCTTCTACAGGTCGGTATGCTCTCACTCTCAGTCCCACTGTCGTCAACAACGCTGTCGCATGATATGCACCCGTCCATGGTACATCAGTACACCGTGCCGATCTCATATCCCCGTCCATCTCAGCTGCCCCATTGCCGCCGGCTGCCGTTCGCGCATGAACCTCCCCTTTCGCATTCGGGGTGGCGACGCAGCGCTCGAAGACAAGTTCATAAAGGAGGCCGAGGCACGCGGCATGCTGCAACTGCGTGGCCACAGGTGAGTTGGCGCGGCCGGGCAGCGGTGTCGCGCTAATATACTGTCGCGCTGCGTCTCACGGACGGCTGACTCTGATGCCACTTTCCAGGTCTGTTGGCGGCATCCGTGCGTCCCTCTATAACGCCGTGTCGGTGGACGAGGCGGCCACGCTGGCCGAGTTCATGCGCGAGTTTGCCGCGGCCAATATGGGGAAGTAACCGGCGCCAAACCAAAGAGAATGAAACCCCCACTGTACCATCAACGCTTGATGACGTTCATGTGACGCATCACTCGTGTCCATGCTCACACAACGAGAAAGAGCGATGCATGCGACATAAGAACGCTAGGTCATGGCTACCACCCTCGTGCCCACGACATCTGCATCTAACCGACAGCCCTAGCAGCAAGTTTTACCTTCTGAGCGGAACAAGAGTAGCGATTTGAGCGGAGAAAGAGAATCGGAAATCGCGAGGCACTCCCACGCACTACATTCGCACGTGCTCGCAAAACCGCGCCGTCTGCACATCCTTGTGCGAATGGCGGGGCGCGGTGGAAGAGGTGGCTTTGGGCGCGGTCGAGGCACTCCCCTCGGCCCGCCGGGCTCGCTCGGTCCGCTGCCTGCCATGACACAGGCCCCGAGCACGTTTCCGGTGTGTGTGTGTGCGTGTGCGTGTGTGTGTGTGTGTGTCTGTGTGTGTGTGTCAGTGTGTGTGTGTCTGTGTGTGTGTGTGTGTGTGTGTGTGTGTGTGTGTGTGTGTGTGTGTGTGTGTGTGTGTGTGTGTGTGTGTGTGTGTGTGTGTGTGTGTGTGTGTGTGTGTGTGTGTGT
>CALSCQ010003081.1:0-18620 GCA_943704525.1 Pigoraptor vietnamica | reverse complement strand
GGGGGGGGGGGCAATTAGGTTATGTTGTAGTGGTCTGGCTGTTGCTTGGCTGATTTGGCTTGTTCGTCTGCGCAGGCGACGGGCACTCATTTGTGTCGCAGATGCAGTGGGCGATGGGTGAGTGTAGACGGCATTTCCTGCTACCTGTCTGTTTGGGCTGTGAAGAACCGTGTGTGTGTGTGTGTGCTTGCGTGTGTGTGTGTGTGTGTGTGTGTGTGCGTGTGTGGTGCGTGTGCGTGTGCGTGAGTGTTGGAATGGGCCCTTGGTGCCATACTTACTCTGATGTTGTGCGCACGCCAGGCAATCCGGACTACCTCCAGCCACAAATGCCTCAGGCCGTGGGGTGGATGCAGCAGCAGCACTTGCGCGGTGGGTGTCTGCCCAGTGGCTCGTCCTTGTGCGTGCACGTCTGCACTGTTGTGTGGAAGTTTGTACTTGTTGTTCTGGAGCATAACTCCTGTGTGCGTGTGTCTTCGCTTGTTCTCATGCGCCCATGCAACCCCGCAGTGCCTTCGCACACGGGCTCTCCGGTGCCGATACTCCCGCGCACACCGAGCGTCCACTTTGACGCGTCGGCGAAGGACCGCAGCGAGCGCGGGGAGCGGAAGATTCAGTTTGCGCAGATTGTGTCGGCGAATGTGAGTTGTGCGGCCGAGTGTCACTGTCCGCGGACTCTTTTCTATCCACAATCTCACTTATTTACACACACACTTACTCACGCACACGCACGCACACACTCACTCACTCACACGCACACACGCACACTCATTTCTCTTCTGCTCACGCCGTTTTCCTCTCTTTCTCGTTCGTGTGCAGCGCGACATGTCCGACTCCAAAGAGAGCGAGCTGAGGCGCAAGCGGCGCCGTTCGTCCATGAGCGAGCTCTACGTGCGCCGCCTTTCGCACAGTGAGTCCGTTGCCTGCGCACAACCTGATCTCCCGCTTGTGTAGTCAATATCAACGGCTCAGTGCCATCTGTGAACATCAACTGCTCTTCGCGCGGTCGTCACCGGCACTCGTGTGTTCCCTCTGCTTTATCACGCCGTGTGGAGGCTGTCCGTCTTGCCTGCCTGTATATTGACGTGTGTGTGTGCGCGCGTGTGTGGCTATCGCAGACCCCGAAGAGGCCGAGGCCATGCCCGGCACCCCTTACGAGCTCACCAAGCGGCAGCGGAAGCTTTCGACGGAGGTTCTCATCGGGCCAGAGATCGAGGCCGAAGGTGCGATACTCTGAGGATTGAATTTGTCTTACGACGGGAATCAATCTCAATATCGGTCGTAATGAGTGGAGGCTGGGTCTTATGTGTGTGCGCCCTTGTGTGTGAGAGTGATAACGAACTTGCTCTCATGTCTCCCGTGTGGCCTTCGCACGCAGACGACGTCAAGCCTGCGGCCGCCGCGCTCTTTGCCGCTGCGTCGGCGCACTCCACACCCCAAGCGTCGCCGTTCTTCTCCGCCGCTCAGCCGCCGTCGCGCGCGTCCAAGTACCTCGACTTCCACGCGAAGCCTGAGCCGCCCGCGCTGGCCCTCAGCGACTTTCCCCCGGCCGCTGTTCCCCCCGGTGATGCGTCGGGCGAGCCACTCGGCGCCGTCTCTCTTCTCTATCACCTCCAGCAACAGCATCAGATGCAGCAAGGGTTCCTTCGGGGCCCTTCGCCCGCGGACGTCAAGCCGCAGGTCGCCCCGACGGCACCCTCGGTGATGCAGGGGACACCGCCGCAGCCGCAGCGCGCTTCCCTGCGCCCGCCGCCCTCTCGCGAGGCGCCGCACGCGCACCCGAACGCGTACACTTGGGCCGGTCCCGAGGGCGACGTGCTTGCGCTCGGCCTCGCTCGCGGCGACCACGCCATTTGGCCGGACGCCGGCTGGTCGTTTGAGCAGATCGCGCGCCCGTTCCCGCAGCGCTCCCCCCTGGCGTCGACGCCTGCGCCCGTGCCGCAGCCGCAGAAGGTCTCTGGCTCCGGAAAGACGAAGGCTGTGACGCCGCAGTCGGGCGCTGCGGGTGGCGCGGGTGGTGCCTCGGGTGAGAAGAAGCCGCGGGGCAAGCGCTCGTCGCTGGCGTCGTCGCCGCTTGCGGCCGGCCAGACAGCGGCGACCGCACCGTCGGTCCCATACGAGAGCATGAACGCCATTCAGCGCGCGATTCACGTGATGGACACAAAGCCGCATACGCTGACGGCCGAGCAGGTGGAGCGGCGGCGCGCGCTGCTGGGGATGGCGGACAGCGGGCTGTCGACTGACGAGCTCTCCCTCAAGTATGCGCTGCCTGTGTTTGACACTGCGAATCCGGACAAGCTCAAGGCGAAGCCGCGGTCGAAGACGGTAGGTTGGCGGTGCTTGTGCGTGTTTCTGCGTGTGTCTGTGCGTGTCGGTGGCTGTCTGCGTGTGTTGGTGGGTGCGTGTGTGCGTGTGTGATTGTGCGTGCCTGCTCAGTCTCCTCACCAATCGCCCCGTCGCAGGATAAGGCCAAGGAGAGGCTGCGCACGGATGAGCCCAAAATCGCCCCAAACAGCGCCCCGGGCTCCCCCTCACAGCCCCGCCGCCCTCCGCCCGCAAACGCCGCACCCGCCGCACCTGCAAAGTGGCTCGTCGGAAGCCGCGTTGAGGCGCGCGATCGCGACGGCGTGTGGCACTGCGCCCGCGTGCGTCGTCTCATGCAGCCCACCCCTGCGCCGAACAACGCCGCGGCACCGCCGGCTACGACCGCGGATAGTGCACCGACCGCAAACGGCGGCGATGGTCCCACGCCCATGGAAGTGGACCCGCCGGGCACTGCTGCCGTGAGCGCGCTTGGGGCGCTTGGGACGCCCCTGTTGCAGGCGGCGTCGAATGCGGTGGCGGGCGGCGGCATGTCGCCGTCGGGGTCGGTGTTTCTCGTGCATTACGAGGGGTGGGGGCCGGAGTACGACGAGTGGTTGCCGCAGAGGGACATTCGGCGCGTGCGCGGCAATCGCGTCAACATGGGTCCCGCCGGAATGGAGGACGACTACAAATGGAAGCTCAGGCGGTCGGAAGGTGTGTGCGCGTGTGCGCGTGTGTGTGCGACTTGCGGCACTCGTTCGTGTGCGTGTGTGTTGCGGCCCTCTCATCGTGCGCGGGTGCCCCTGCGAGCGTGGTCACTCACTTACGAATATGTGTGTGCGTGTGCAGCGACGCGCGCCGAGCGCAGCAAGACGGGCATGGTCTACGACAGCACGATGTTGCGCCACGAGTGCGTGTGTGCGAACCCCAGCGCCGTACACCCCGAACAGCCGGACCGCCTCGTGCGCATCATCAACGTCATGGACGTCGGAGGCCTGCTCGACAGGTGCGTGTCTTGACAGCCCACGGGAATGTGCTGGGTTCTCCGTGTCGGTTGTCGCCATTGGCCGTCTGCGTTTGTATTGCTGTCAAAGTCCATTCTTCCAACCCGCACCCCTTCTCTCTCGTACGCCGTCCACGTACGTTGTTCGCCCTCGCCACTTTGGCGCATCGAGGCCAACCCCCGTCCCCGCTGCAGGTGTCGCGTGCTTCCGTCCCGCGAAGTGCGCAAGGAGGAGCTCGCCCTCATTCACTCGAGCGACCACATTCGCGCGTACGGCTTTCGCGACGATCCCCGCGCGGGCCTGCCGAACGGCGAGCACCTCGACTGCGGCGGCATCGGCGTGGATGGCGACACGGTCTTCAACAAGGTGCGTCGTTTGTGCGGATATCGCTGCTTTCGCGACCTGCGCGTGCGTGCCTGCGTGTGTGTGCGTACCTGCGTGAGTGTGTACGCCAATCTGTGCTATTCTTCATAGTAGTTACATGGCTGTTACTGGACCCCTCAGGACGCTACGCCCACTGCGGCGCGGATGGCCGCGGGGTGCCTTGTGGAGCTCCTCGCGCGCGTGGTGCGCGGCGAACTCACAAACGGATTTGCGCTCATCCGACCGCCTGGCCATCACGCGGAGGCTGACGAGGCCATGTGGGTCTTGCTTGCGCGCGATGTGTTGCGTTTGAGGGATTGGGTGCCGTTGGGTGTGTGTGTGTGTGGGTCCGTGTGCATATGTGCGCTGGTGGATGCACGAGCTGTGCGCGCTTGTGCTGTGCAGGAGGTCGACTGGCAGAGATGGACGTGTGGGCTGTTCGTGTGCACCTCTGTCTGGCTGACAGCGGTGCGCGTGCAGGGGATTCTGCTTCTTCAACAACGTCGCCGTCGCGGCCGCCACTGCCATAGAGTCGCTGGGCGTCAAGCGCGTTCTCATCGTCGATTGGGACGTGCACCACGGCAACGGCACGCAGAACATTTTCTACGACAACCCGAACGTAAGCGATGCCCTGCGCGTGCGCACACTCGTCGTTCTATGGCACAGCAAGAGTACGTCACTCTCTTGCATGCGATGAGCATGTGTCTCACAGTTCATGTCTGGCGCGCGTCTGCGCTCGCAGGTGCTCTACATTTCGCTTCACCGGTACGACGGCGACTTCTACCCTTCGACGGGCAAGGTGGACGAGTGCGGCGCGGGCGCGGGCGTCGGCTTCAACGTGAACATTCCGTGGGGCACGGGCGCGCGCGAGTCTGTCGGTCGCAGCGTCGGCGACTCTGCCATGGGGAACACCGAGTACCTTGCCGCGTTCCACCACGTGGTCATGCCCATCGCTCGCGAGTTCAATCCGGACGTCGTGCTCGTGTCCGCGGGCTTTGACGCGGCTGACGGTGACGTCATTGGCGGTTACAAGGTCACACCCGAAGGTGGGCACTCGCCCGCGTGTTACTTCATACGTGCTTCTCTTTGTACCTATATTGCCCGTCCTTTGTGCGTGTTACTTCATACGTGCTTCTCTTTGTCTCTATATTGCCCGTCATTTGTGCGTGTGTGCGAGTGTGTGCCTTGTTGACGTGAGGCTGACACTGGCCCTCCGTCGCAGGTTTTGCGCACATGACGGCGCTTCTGAAAGGCGTCGCAAACGGCCGACTCGTGCTTGCGCTCGAGGGCGGCTACCACCTCCCCTCGCTCAGCGCCAGCGCGTCTGCGTGCCTCCAGGTGCGCCAACATGCCTGTCACGTGCATTCTCTGGACTCCATCGCTAGAGTCCCACACGCATACTTCTCTCCCGTCGGTAACTTTTAGCCATGCTTACCGCGCATCGCATCGCATCGCAGGTGCTTCTGGGCGACGGTGAGCCCTATCTCCCGGCGTGCCTCGGCAGTGCCGTGCAGGAGCGCAAGCCCGAGGTCCCCCTCCCCTGCGCCGTGACGACCCTCCGGCAGGTGATCCACGTGCAGCAGAAGCACTGGAAGACCCTCAGAATGCCCGCGTCGTTCGAAATTCCCGCCGAGCTCTTCGCCGGCGGTGGTCTCAAGGGGCGCGAGGCGCGGCCGAACATCAAGCGCGGGGTGCCCATCCGGTACAAGGACCTCTGAGCGGCCGATGTGCCGTTTTGGTGCAGGGGATCGCGGCGTCGGTTCGCTTTTTTGAGGGTGCCGAGCTGTCTGAAGCAACGGCGTGTCGCGCACCGGCTGCGTGGGACGTCGTCGATGGCAGCTTGTTCTGGACATATGGGATCTGGCGGAGCTGCGTGCGCATGCGTGCGCGTGCGTTGCGTGCGCGCTTGCTTCTGTGTTTCTGTTTTTTGTCCCTCGCACCTTAATGACACTTGTACAGTAATTGCCGCCGCGGCCGCACGAGTGGGACGGCACGCGGGCTGCAAAGTAATAAGAACTCAAGTCGCCGAACTTCGGTGTTGTTGTGCCTTGTTGTCCAGGTCAGAGGACAGAGTCCACCATCATGTCACCTGCACCATGTCACCTGGACGTGCGTCTGCTGGTTTTTTTTTTTTTTTTTTTTTTTTTTTTTTTTTTTTTTTTTTTTTTTTTTTTTTTTTTTTCGCCGTTACTCTCTTTGCCCTTGCTTAAGTTGCGCGGGTTTGCTGCGATTGCGCGGCCTTCGTCCAACGACCGTGAGAAAATGGCGGCGCTCCTGACGCTACCAGATGAGACCGTGGTCGTCCACGTGCTGCCGTACCTGTCGAAGGCGGACAGGCGCTCCCTCGCGCACACCTGCAGACGACTTCTGAGGGTACTGCGCTACGAACGGCTGTATGCGCTATCAAAAGCCTCGTCTCTGCGGTACAGCGAGGACGATGCATTCCGCGCGACTGTTGACGCGCAACTCCCGCGCAGCCGCCTCCGCGTGTCACTCAGCGCAGCCTCTATTACCGACGTCTCGGCGCTCGGCAGCGTCCACACACTAATTCTCGACGGGTGCAAGACGGTGTCAGACGTCTCTGCGCTCGGAGGTGTGCACACACTCGTCCTTGCTTATTGTGTTAATGTGAGGAACGTGTCTGCGCTCGGCCGCGTGCACTCGCTCAGCCTCGCCGGATGCATTGACCTGGAAAACGTGTCGGCGCTTGGTGGCGTTCACACTCTCAGCCTGGCGGATTGCGTCTCTGTAACAGACGTATCCGCACTCGGCAACGTGCACAGACTCAGACTTCCAGGGTGCACGGGAATTTCGGACGTCTCGGCGCTGGGGCGCGTCCACACGCTCAACCTCCAAGGCTGCGGAAAAGTGTTCAACGTGAGCGCTCTCGGGACCGTCCACAAGCTCAGCCTCGCCAACACCAACGTCAACGACGTCAGTGCTCTTGGCTGCGTCCACGACCTCGACCTCGCGTTCTGCCAAAACGTGTGCGACGTGAGCGCGCTTGGGAGCGTCCAGAGACTGGCTCTCACTGGGTGTCCCGGGGTGACAGACGTTTCTTCGCTTGGCGGCGTCCGCAGGCTCAACCTGGGCTGTTGTAATAACATCTGCGACGTGTCTGCGCTTGGCAAAGTCCACACGCTTGAACTGCATTTCTGCTTCGGCATCTCCGACGTCTCTGCGCTCGGCAGCGTGCACGAGCTGAATCTCTTCGGCTGCGAGAACGTGCGCGATGTGTCTGCGCTCGGCCGGGTCCACACGCTCATTCTCACCGACTGCAGCGTGAATGCTTCGGAAGTGTCTGAGTTGCTGCGTGGCGTCCACACACTAATACTCGACTGATGAAATGTTGTGCGAGTGCGCGCCGTACACCCACTGGCTGTAACAGTCAATAAATGGTGTCCTATTGCGAACAATCTGCGTGCACCTGCACAGCGCAAGCAGGCGCGACGTGTGCCGACTGCCACTAAGGACGCACAAATGGGCACTCCAAGACTCTTGTAATAGCAAACGGCAACGCACGCACGCACGCCTGGTTTCATACAACGCACGACCGAGCTGCGCGAACGAGTGGCAATGGTCAGCGAATGGAATCCACAGCCACGGTCCGAGCACCACTTCCAGCGCGCGGGCCAGCAGGCCCAGGGGATTGCGAACGGAACACGCGCACGCAACACCGCAACCAATAACAGCCGCACAACACTCAAACGCCCGCGCAGTGTTCGCGCTCACACACCTCGCGTTCACAGCGCGCTCTTTGCGCCCGACGCGTCCGGGATCCGCACAGTGACCTTCCCAAAGCTCTTTCCGGAGTGGAGGTACTCGACGGCAGCCGCGACCGACTCGAGCCCAACAAAGTCACCGCGCGCGGACCGCGGGTCGACCGTCGCCTTGATCTTGCCCTCGTTGATGAGGGAGAGGAGGCGGATCGTGTGCTCCTTCCACGCGTGCGCGTAGTTGAAAAGGAAGAACCCGCGGACGGACGCTGACTTGGTGAGCAGCTTGGGGAGGAGCGTGCCCGTGTTCACGGCCGTAAACCCCTTGGCGTCGCTGTAGCCGGAGATGAAGCCTAAAAAATGTGGGACGAGGAAGCTTCAGCCTACAGCACTCACAACGTTCCCTGCATGGTGTGTGCTCCTGTGCGTGTGTGTGTGTGCGTGTGTGCGTGCGTGTGTGCGTGTGTGTCGCATATCGTTACATCCGTTCGCGTTGCAACGAGAGTGCGCTCGCGTGTCGCGGCCAAGTGCGTACCAATAATGATTATGCGGCCGTGCGGGGCGAGCCTGTTGACGCAAATCTCAAACGTGTCCCCGCCGACGCTCTCGTACACGCAGTCGATGCCGTTGGGGTACTCGTCCTTCAGCACCTTGTTGAGGTCCTCCGTCTTGTAATTAATGACGCTGCACGTGGGCATCTCAGCACACTGGCACGGGGGGGGGAAGAAACAAGCACCCACACTCCCGGTGTGCCTTGTTCTGGCCACTTTGCCGCACAAACAACACGCATGGCACACGGCACAAACACGCACCGGTCGGCCCCGAGACCGCGCAGGAACGCGGCCTTGTCGTCCGACGAGCACGTGCCAATTACGTGGCACCCGGCCAACTTGGCCAGCTGCACTGCAAATTGGCCCGTGCCGCCCGCCGCCGCTGTCACGAGCACCGTGTTACCGCTGCGGATCTCGCCGACCTTGTCGAGCGCGATTGACGCCGTGAGGCCGCTGACCATCAGCGCAATGTACTCCGGACGAGCGCTCGGAAGTGGCACGACACGGCTTGCCGGCAGCGCAATGTGCTCCGCGAACGCGCCGTTGGCCATGTAGCCGACGGCGTCCCCCACTTTGAACCCGCGGACCTCGGGACCAACCGCGGCCACGTGACCCACGGCCTCAAAGCCGGCGTCGAAGGGCGGGGGCACGCCCGGGTTGTAGCGCCCCGCCGTGTAGTTGATGTCGCTTGCATTGATGCCGACGTGCGCGTTGGTCACGACAACGTCCTTGGGACCGATGGTGATGGGACCCTCGACTGCGCAAACGGACATAGTGTTTAGCGCCGGAGACAACATGTGCGTGGAGCGAACGAGCAATCATGCGCACATACCAATCTCCGTGGCATCGCGGAAGTTTGTGCTGAGGGACTTGACGCGGATCTTGCGCGTTGTCGTGGGCGCGGCGAGTGTTGAAGCCGCCCTGAGACCGGACACGGCGGTGCTTGCGGAGCATGCCATTCTCAGTGTGCGCGCGATCGCAGGCTGGATGACCATTTGGGATGGCTGGCTTGAGCAGAGGGCGAGCTGCCTTAAGTACTCGCGCTGCGTAATTATGCGTGGGGTGTGTGTGGCGTGTGCGTGTGTGTGTGCGTGTGGTGAGTGTGTGTGTGTGTGTGTATACAAGTTGTATGCAGTGGAGTTTTTCCATGTAACATCACGTGATCCCACGGGAGTGACGTTTCTTTTGGCGAGCTCTCGTTAGACATGATGATTGGTTGTTAGGGCGCGTTGCCACGGCGCGCATTTTCATATCTAAATTAATTTGTTTATAATCTCTACTTATTCCATATAGAATTCCATAGCACTCACTGCGATTGTAGTCATATGCCCAACCAGTGGTGCTGCTGCGAGTGGCGCCCTTCTCTCCTCTCTCTCTCTCTCTCTCGCTCTCGCTCTCCGTCGTCCTGTCTCTGCGTCTTCATCAGCCACAACTGTCGACAGTGTTCTCTTCATGCTGTGGTATGCGTGCCGTATATTGACGGCGACCGTTGTCTGTGAGGTCCCTGACGAGGAGGCATCGCATTCGCCGTTGAACTTGCCCGTCAGAAGTTGGGCGTTTGTCCTTCATAATCACAATTAGTTGTCTTGTGGGATTCGCGCGTGGCGGCGGCAGCGCTTACTTGGCGCGCGAGTGGGAGAAACCCAAACACAATTTCCGCTTCGTTGCGGGAACCCTCGGCCTGAGGGCCGAAATCTCTCAAAGGCTGCGAGCGGCCTCTCATGCGCCGCGAAGACAGCGTGGCGCGGCGCTATAGGGTGCTACTGGTACTGAGCGTGCACGGGCGCGCGTAGAGATGGCCACACAAGGAGGATAGTTGGCCCTTGGAGGTGTGTGCAATGCATGTGTGCACGCACGACGCGCGCACGCTTGCTGATGTGTGCGGGTTCGGAGATTGATGTCGCTGATGGGAAATGCGTAAACGAAGGGAGGGATGGGCGTTAAGGCGGAATCGCTTAAAGTGTTTTTTTTTTTGTCATCTCGCTGTTGTTCTCCTTCTCTCATCGGTCGCTGTCTCTATTGTATTGAGTATCGCTGACACGCCCGCGTGCCCCGCAGGCCCCGCAGCCATGCCTGGCTCGGCCATGACTCCGCGGACGAGCATTGGGCCCGTCCCGGAGGAGCGTGAACCGGCCATGGCGGAACCGATGGTGCGGCGCGGCGGGGGGCTCGCGCGGCTGCTGATTCGCAACAAGGACCCGCCGTCGAGCACGCTGTCGCCGAAAGTGGACGGCGCGCCGCCATCGCCAGGGAATGTGCGAAAGACGCCGAGCCTCGTGGGCGCCCCCCTCACGACGTCGTCCGACCGCACCGGGAAGCTGTCGCGGCACGGGAGCGTGTTCTCGCTGTTTTCGAGCAAGACGCACAGCTCTGCGGGGATGTCCATGCTCAATCAGACGGCGGACGAGAACGAGGCCATCATCCGCAGCTACGTGCCAAAGGTGCGCGTCGTGCTCGGGGTTTGCAACGCGCGCTGCCAACTGCGATCCTCTGTGACGCCTTTGGGAAAATGTGCAACTGCGATCGTGCGCGCCTGTGATGCGGTCGAATGGACAGTCCACTGAGATGGCTCCTCTCTTTTGCGCAGGCTGTTGTGAAGAGGCACACGGAGACCGGGGACGTCGCGCTGACGGTGCCATCGCGCGAAGTGGTGGACGTGTGCGGATTCATCGTCGACATTCACGGTGCGTGCGCCTGTGTGCTTAGGGGCTGTGTGCTTGGGGCTGTGTGCTTAGCGGCTGTGTGCTTAGGGGCTGTGTGCTTGGGGCTGTGTGCTTAGGGGCTGTGCGCTTAGCGGCTGTGTGCTTGGGGCTGTGTGCTTAGGGGCTGTGTGCTTAGGGCTGTGTGCTTAGGGGCTGTGTGCTTGGGGCTGTGTGCTTAGGGGCTGTGTGCTTGGGGCTGTGTGCTTAGGGGCTGTGTGCTTAGGGGCTGTGTGCTTGGGGCTGTGTGCTTAGCGGCTGTGTGCTTAGGGGCTGCTTAGGGGCGTGAAGAGCGCGGCTGTTTCTTTCGGCCATTCGACGCCCTCGGGTGTGCAGCACACTCACGTCTCTCTGTTCCCTTGCCTCGCAGGCTTCACATCGCTGTGCGAAAAGTTCACCGTGGCAGAGGACGGCGCTGACAAGCTGTCAGGTGCGCTGCGTTTGGCTCTCCGTTCGCGCTGCGCGCCATGCACGCACCATGTCTCCGCATTCGCACGCGCCCTCGTGCACATGCACGCCCCTTGTACGCGCCCTCGTGCACATGCACGCCACATGCGGACGCGGCTGATGGCACATCCCTCTGCAGCGATTCTCAACCGCTTTTTTGGGTCGATGATTGCGATCATTCGGAATTTCAAGGGCGACATTTACAAATTTGCAGGTGCGCCTCCCCCCGGCCTAACCAAACACACACAGACACACATCCCTCTCGTCCTCACTACAGCATCGCTCACCCTTATCCATTCGTGCACACATCACGTGCACACCGCCCGTCATGGCCCGGTTCGAGAGGCCCCACTACTCTCTCAGACACCTCGCTCTTTTGTCGTCTTCATATGCGCCCACTGTCACTGACACGGACTCTCTCCTTTTCCCAGGCGATGCGCTGCTCGTCGTATGGCCGCTGTTCGAGACGGAGGAGGGCAAGACGGACCGCGTCGCGCGCGTCATTCTGTGCGCGCTCACCATCCAGAAGCAGCTGCACGACTGGAGCGCAGGTCACGGGATCAAGCTCAGCATCCGCATCGGGTGGGTGTCGCTGCCTCGCACACATCGCCCATGCAGTCCGTTTGCTGCAATATTTGGCGAAACGCGTACGCACTCGCTTGAGAGAGGGCATACTTGCAGCACATTCGATGCACGAATTTTCTTTCTCAACCACCACCTCCACGCTTCCTTTGTTTGTGACGTGCAGGGTGGGCACTGGCACCATCGTCAATTTCCACGTCGGCATGGCGGACCAGCGGATGGAGTTTGTGTCGACGGGCGATGCGATCACCGACATGAAGATCGCGGAGGGCCTCGCGCCCCCCGGCCACGTCGTCGCCTCGCCGAAGACGTTCAGCTTCGTGAAGCACATCCTGCGCTCGAACCGCGAGGTGACGGTGCATCCCCTCGCGCGATCAGACTACGTCGACGTCAGCGCCCTCTTGGAGGCGAGCCAGCAGAGCTCTCTGTCCGCGGAGAACATTGCGGCGGCGGCGCTGGGGGCGGGGAAGCTGCCGACGACGCCGTCGCATCCGTCGGGCCGCGTGAGCACGGGCACCGCGCCCGTAGGCCTGCAAGGGCTCGGACAGACGCCGACGCAGCTGCAGCGACAGCAGACGGAGCAGGCCCTCATCGAGTCCGAGCGCAAGCGGAGAGAGTCCAAGACGAGCACGGCGAGCACCGGGAGCGCCAGCGCCGCCTCCGATAGCCTCTTCATGCTGAAGGAAGAGGACCCCATGTCGCCGGTGACCGTCCGTGCGTTTGCGCGGCGAACGGTGTCGGTCTCGTCGGGAACGGGACAGGCCCTCTCGATGCCCGCTGCCGAGGCGGTCCGCTCGCAAGAAAACAGCACGCCCGGCACGCCCGGAAGTGGCGAGGACCCGCCGTTTGTACACCCGTACGCCGTCGGCGACGCGGATCCCGCGATGGATCGAAAGGCGTCCACGGCGTCGCTCGCGCTGCGCGGGGCGGACGGAGGTGTGGGCGCCGCAATGGCCAACCGGCCACGCGCGCCATCGCACCCGCCGCTCACGCGCACGCCCGTGTCGCGGCAGACGAGCCGACAACAGTCCACGGCGATGTCGGATGACCTTGTGATTAGCGAATTTGGCAGCTCGTCGGAGAACATGACGCCCTCGGGTGGAACGCAGCCTTCGTCGCTGTCTTCGTCGTCCGCACAGCCGCTCGCGGGGACGCCCGGCGGCAATCCGGGCGTGCCCGTCGCCCTCAAGCGCGCGGGGAGCGGGGGGTCGCAGATTTTGAATCGCAGCGGGAGCAACGCGAGCATGACAGGTATGGGGAGCTTTGAGAACCAGACGCAGCGGCGCCTCCCGCGCAAGCTGTCCCTGTTCAAGGTCACCGGCGCGCCATTGCCTGAGCCTAGCCTTCCCGCGGGCGACTTTACGACGAACTGGGAGGCCGGCGAGACGCTCGAGGACATCACGTCGACGCTGCCCACGCCGGACCCGACCTCACAGAAGGCCGGAAACGCCCGCATCACGCAAAAGTCGGTGCGCTCTATCTCGCACCGCCTGTCGCTCGCCGGCGGATCGTTGACGGGCAAGCCGCCCCTGCGCGGGGGGGCGTCGTCCCAGTCGCAGTCGTCGCACTCGCTGTTCGAGGCGCAGAGCGCCCTCTCGATTGCCGCATCCCCGCCCGACCGCGACCCGGTGTCCCGCATAAAGGACTGGGACCGCATCGACCCGACGGCGCTGCTGCTGCGCGTGTTCTCTCCCGAGGATGCCGGCTCGGACTCGGACGACGACACGAAGGCGTCGGTGAAGACAATGCGGTCGCGCGCCCAGTCGATCTTCCAGACGGCCCGGCGCGCGTTCTCGACGCGGCGTGGGTCGGTGCAGCCGGCGGCGCCGCGGGGATCCGTCATCATTGAGCAGCGGCGCAGCTCGGCCAACCACGGGTCGTCGTCGCAGCGGTCGTCGCTTCAGGGGCCCATCACGATGCCGCACGCGGGAGACGCCGCGTCGCAGGGCTCGACCACGCCGCCGGAGACGTCGCCGAACGGCTCGCACATGTCTCTGGGGGAGCTGGACTCGTCGCACCGCAGCGCGGAGGACAAGAAGCCCAAGCTTACGCGCGGCAACTCGCGCGCGGGGTCGGGCGCCTTTAACCTCGCGAAAAAGGACAAGTGGAGCATAACGGACGCGCTACAGAAGCGCATGGACAAGCGCCGTCTGTCGAAGCAGAGCACGACGTCGTCGAAGAGCGGGTTTTCGGTGCGCGCGTCGCCCAACGCGCTGCTGATGGCGTATCTGCCGGACTCGCTCGTCAAGTTCATCCGGGAAGGCAGCGGACAAGAGTGGCTGTCGGAGGTCCGCCCCGTCACAATGTGAGTGTGTGCGTGTGTGCGCCTGCGTGCGTTTGTGTGTTAGGGATGTTGGTCGCACGCTCTATGGTTCAAGCGATCGAGAATCTCTTGCTCGCGCGCGTGTGCCAGACGTGCCTGTGCATGTGATACTGCGTGTGTTTGCTGTGTGTGCACGTTGTGCTGACGGTGTCTCCAACTTTTCCCCTCAGCCTCTTCATCAACGTGAACGACGACGACGTGCACGAGAACGCCGAGCTCGAGACGCTGATCCAGGACGCCTTTGAGTGCGTGCAGGCGCAGGCCGAGCGCTTTGACGGCTCGCTGAACAAGGTCTTCATGTTCGACAAGGGCCTCTGCTTTGTCGTCGGCTTTGGCATGGCCCACCACAACCACGAGGACGCCGCCAGTCGCGGCATGCGCGCGGCCATGGCCATTCGCGACGCCCTCTCCGCGCGCGGCATCACGACGTCGATCGGCGTCACGGTCGGCCGCGTGTTCTGCGGCGTGTACGGCTCGGATGAGCGACGCGAGTACACTGTGATTGGCGATGCCGTGAACCTCAGCGCGCGCCTAATGGAGGCGGCGAAGGTTACCGAGGCGCGCATCCTGTGCGACGCGAAGGTGCGGCAGAAGCTCAAGGGCGTGCGCGTCGAGGCGCTCACGCCGATTCACGTGAAGGGCAAGAGCGAGGCCCTCGAGGTCTTCCAGCCCGTGTTTGGCAACGCGGCTTCGCACTCGGAGCGGCCGGCGGCGACAGGCACGCAGGGCGGCGCAAACATCAACGACCGCGTGCGGAGGGGAAGCGTCCCGGGCGTATCGATTGCGAGCGACGAGACGGCGCGCACGGCGGGCTCGGAGGCGTCGCCGCTCGTCGGCCGCACGACAGAGATTGCGTCGTTTGACCAGTTCCTGCAGTACATGCAGACGGACATCACGGGGCACGTAATCATTCTGAGGGCGGAGACGGGCATGGGCAAGTCGCGCCTGGCCACGCACTACCGGTGGCGCGCCGTCTCGCGCGGCGTGTCGGTCGTGTTTGCGGTGGCCGACCAGAACGAGCAGAGCACGCCGCTGTTCATGGTGCGGCAGCTGGTGCAGGGCATGCTCATGATGGCGGACCTCCAGGTGCCTGCGGACGACGCCCCGGCACCAACGCACCAGTCGGCCGCCACGAACGAGGCGCTGTGCAACAGGATACGCACGTGGCTCAGCGTGGAGCCGGAGCTGTACGAGTTCCTGTCGCTGCTCAACGGCCTCGTGCCCGTCGAGTTCCCGGAGACGGAGGCGGCCAAGCGCATCAAGGGGCAGGCGCGCGCGGACAAAGTGCGGAGGATACTCCTCAGCATGCTTCTCAGCGGCCTCTCTGCGTCGCCCACGGTCCTCATCGTGGAAGACGCGCACTGGATAGACTCGATGTCGCTGGGCCTGCTGGCGGCATTTGTGGCTGCGCAGCCGCCGGTGGTCGTGGTGATCACGTCGCGGCAGATGAAGTCGGCCGAGCAGATGCAGCAGGACTGGCTCTCGATCGAGAACCACCCCTGCACCGTCTGCTACGACCTGCAGCCCTTCACCGAGATACAGACGCGCGAGCTCATCTCGCTCGTCCTCTCGGTCGATCACGTGCCGGACGCCTTTGTTCGCCTCGTCCACAGCCGCGCGCAGGGCAACCCGCTCTTCACGGAGGAGCTCGTCTTCTCGGCACGTGACCAGGGCGTCCTCGACTTTGGCGGTCCCAGCGGACGGGACCTCGTGATCGCGGAGGGGACCGACCTCTCGACGGTGCGCTTCCCGGAGAGCGTGGAGGACGTGATTGTGTCGCGCATCAACAACCTCCCGCCCTCGGACCTCCTCATGCTCAAGGCCGCCGCCGTCATCGGTGCGTCACGTGCAGTCCGCGTGTGTGCTGTATGTGTGCTCGTTCGGTGTGCGGCTCTTGCATGCACATTCTGAGTGTAGATGTGAGTACGTGTCTTCCTTCCTGCGGTATGCTAACCCCTCCCCCCCCCCCCCCCCCCCCCCAAAGGTCGCGTCTTCACGCTGCGCATGCTCCTCGACGTCTACCCCGACGTGACCGACCCGCGCGACATTGTCCAGCGATTGCACGAACTCGAGCGACTCGACATTATCTATCGCGACACGAGCGGCACGGACGCGCAGGGGCAGCAGTCGGGCGTGACGTCCAACTCGGCCAACATGATCTCGTCGCGGTCCTCGATAGCGGGCATAGGGGCGGACGCACTGACGATCCCGCCCGCGGAGCTAAACGCCACATACGTCTTCCGCCACGTGCTCACGCTCGAGACGGTCTACAACTCGCTCCTGACGTCGCAGCGCACGACGCTCCACCGGCGCGTGGCGCGGCACATCGAGGGCACGACGGCGCAGGCGGACATGGAGACGGTGGCGCCGATCCTCGGGCACCACTGGCTGCGTGCGGGCGAGCAGGCGCCGGCGTTCAATTACTTTGTGATGAGCGGCGAGTATGCGGTCAAGACGCACGCGTACCAGGAGGCCTTTCACTTTCTCACGCAGGCGCGCACGCTTATGTTGGCCGAGCCCTCGATCCAGCGCGGAGACCCGCGGCAGTGCGTCAACGCGACCTTCCTCCTCGGCGTCACGTGCCTCGAGCTGCACTTTTACGTCAAGGCAGTCGCCTTCTTGCACGAGTGTCTGTCGCAGCTCGGCCACCGCCAGCCCTCGGGGAGCGTGGGCATGTCGATTGTGGCCGTGCGGCACTGGATTGCGAACGCCGCCGGGACCTCCCGCCGCGCGTCGCTCGCTGCGGACGCCGACCGGGAGTGCCGCGAGATGGCCACGATGCTCTACTCTCTCCTGCTGATCTACATGCACCAGGTGGGTTGCGAGGGCAGGTGCCAGCCGAGTGCAAGCACTCCACAATCGTCACGCGCGCACGCACGCACGCACACACACACGCACTCACACACACACACACACACACACACACACACACACGCACGCACACGCACGCACGCACACACACACACACGCACACGCACGCGCACGCACGCGCACGCACGCACGCACACACACACACACACACACACGCTACACACACACACAAACACACACACACACACACACACACACACATACATACATACAAGCGCACCCCAATTTGCGTGCCATCCCTTCGGTGCACTCACACGCCCCTTGTTCTGCCTCGCAGCACCGCGCCAACCCGCGGCTGGAGTACGCGATGGTGTCCCTCATGATGCTCGACATTACGCGGCCGATTGAGCGCTCGTCGGAGCGCGCCGTGGCCTACAGCAACGCGGCGGTGGCTGCGTCTGCGTTTGGGCAGCGGCGGCGCTTCGACACGTACCGTCACCGCGCGATGTCGCACGCGGCAGTGAAGGACGCGAGCATCCACACGGCGCTCGTGCACTTCAACTGCGGCAATGCGGCGCTGCGCTTTTCGCTGTGGTCTTACGCCGAGGAGCACTACGACGTCGCAATGGCCATGTACGGCGACCTGTGCGAATCGCCGATGGCGCAGGAGGCGAACCTCAACCTCGCGTGCGTGCGGCTGCTGCGCGGCAGGCACTACGTCGCCACGCAGATGACGGAAGGGCTCATTCAGCTGGCGCGCGCGAGCGAGGACCTGTTTGTGCTCCCGACGTACTACTGCCTGCTGTTCACGGCGCAGCTGCAGCAGGGCATCGACCGGTACGACACGCACATTGTGCCCATGTGCGACGTGTGCGACGAGCTCAGCGTGCTTCAGGCCGTCGAGGAGCAGTCGGACTCTGGCGCGATGCACCTCTTCCACATGCACGCCATTCTCGCCGTGTACTATGCCCGCGCGGGGGACTTCACCAGCGCCGCCGAGACGCTCGCGAACGCCATGCCCGGCGTCGAGGCCATTCGCGCGGACAACTTCACGCGCTTCTTCGGCCTGTTCGCGGTCGTCGAGGTCCTGATCATGCTGCTCACGCCCACGGGCACGGCCGCGTTGCAGCAGGGCATCCTCGCGCCGCTGTTCCACACGCACCGCGAGGTCGTCGCCGCCGCACTCCGCGCGCTCAAGAGCCTCGAGGCCTTCGCCAAGGTGTACACGTTCGCGCGTCCCCGCGCCAAGCACATGCGGGGGCTGTTCCACTACCTCGTCGGCGCGCACGGCAAGGGCGAGCGGCACGTGCGGGCGGCGGCGACGGTCGCGCGGCGCCTGGGGATGGACCACGAGGCTGCGTGGGCGGACGCGCACCTGGAAGTCATGTCGGGCAATGCCGCCGGAAAGACGCCGCCGGGCATCTACTACATCCTCACCCGGTGAAGGGGGCCGCCTCGCGTGGCGCCCCGGTTCGCAGTCGTAATGCGTATGTTGATAGCGTTGTCGCGCTTGTGCCTTGTTTTTATTTTGCCGCCGCGCGTTTTCTATCGTTCGCTCGCCCTCTGTGTTGCGTGCGTCGTCGGTCTGCCATTGCGCGTTGCCTCCATTAATGTCTAGTGCATTCCGCCGCGTCACACCGAACGGGGCCGCCGGAGCACACGGCGCCCCCCACTAAAGCACCGTGCAAACAAACTCGATTTACCCTTTAAGACAGCGTCTGCCGAGAACTCGCGTTACCGGGAACGCGAGTCTGCGAATTTGCGGTTTAGTGGATTTTGATCAGTGGACCTTGCGCGCGAATGATTCCTATTGGTTGGAATCG